>JAUTXX010512194.1:0-11877 GCA_032273605.1 Panulirus laevicauda | reverse complement strand
GTGATATATATATATATATATATATATATATATATATATATATATATATCATGTAAACCGCAACCCAGTGTTAACTTGCGGCTCGCACAGGTGATGTAGACTGTAAACTCGAGTTCGCTCAGCGGTCTCGGGCGTAAACCACGGCTCCTCACACACATGGGCACGTCAAATATTGACAGGGCGTCAAGGGAGATGGGCCAACTGTTGTTCATCTCGTACGGTCTCTTCCCAACCTGCCTTGAGACGTGGGAGGAGGGGCGTGGCAAGACCTCCAGAGAGTGCCAGAGTTGGAGTGACGGGTGAGGTGAGACACTCCACCTTTAGAGGATCTTGGAGGTGGAATGGAGGATACGGCGAAGGGCCTAAACTCCCCAGAGAGTGTCGGAGGTGGAACGAGGAGTAATGGCGAGGGGGGCCCCCAAACTTTCCAAAGAGTGTCGGAGATGGAATGGGGATATAGCAAGGGCCCCAAGTTCCCCAGAGAGTGTCGTGGAAGGAGGGAGGGGCATACCCTAGATAGAGTATCATACGAAGGAGCAGGGACGTATCCATGTTCCCCCCGACCCCCAGAGAGTACTGGACGTGGGGGCAAGAGGAGTGCATGCAGCGAGATTTTCCATAAAGGGGTTAAATTCATAGGGTTGTGGCAAGAACTCCAGACTTACAGATTGAACCAGGGCAGACTTGGTAAAGTCCCCAGATACCCTTCAGAGCCGAGGTTAGCTTTGAGATCTCGGGGAGTTAGTTATAAGTTATTAGGGGGATTTATTTGTACATTAGGGCGATCTTCCCTATAGATGGTACCTGTGAAGAGTCCTACATTACTAAGTTAATCATCCTAGGCAAGAAAGTCTCACTAGAGTGATGCATCTTCATAAAAAAAGTCATGAAATATGGTATGTTTGCTTGGTTTCCAGAGGCCTTCACACGGTGGGAAAACAGGAAACTGAACTAGAGACGAGAGGAAGCGAGGCGAGCAGTGAAATCGAAGAGCCGGAGGGAAGTGAATCATGTCTGCTCGGGACTTTGCAGTTCGAAGCATTTTAAAGGGGAAAATACGCCAGCCGTGTCGCCTGCCTTGTGTGTGTGTGTGTGTGTGTCCCCCCCCATCCTGTGTCCCCTCATTTGTGTGTCCCCCTCACCTGTATAGTCCTTCATCTGTGCGTCCCCTCAACTATTTCCCCTCTTGCACTGGGTTCTGATATGTCCCAGAATAACCAGCAGTAGGGTTCGACTCCCCTCACACTGGTCTCGCAAGACTATAGGGTTCAATAAATCTCGAGAGGCCATATCAAGGATGGATCTCGGCCTGGGCCTCGCCATGGCCAGTGGGATGCAGATGTGGGAATCGTGTGGGATTGTTCGAAGTCATTTTACCATCCCGGGACCAGTCTTAATAAGGCTCCCCCGACACCGTGACTGCGCCCCGTGCCGTAGCAGGGAAATGGTGCACTCCTTTTCGAGTGAGGAGCTTCTCGGTGAGACTGTTATTCCTTTCCATAGGGTCTGGGCCAAGGGTGACTTCTCATTCGTAGTGTAACCACGTGTAGGTGAAGTCCGGTAACACCTGCTGAAAAATACCGAATACTATAGAGTACTGAGTTTAACCTCGTCCTCAAACGCATCCTGTGGTTTACATAGACAGGTAAACCTATCGTCCTGCTCTGTGGTTTACGCCACGACGCCACACCGCCGTTGCCTGTGATACAACAAACTGTTGCTCCCGCGCTCGTGCATGTGAAACGTGTCCACTCCCACTGTGGTCATGCACAAGTTCCACACCCATTAGTCCATTAGCCCTCCCATTACTACCCATCACCCACACCCCATTCCTTACATTCCCCACCCCCCCTCACCTCTTGCACCCAATACACGTACTCCATTTGGACATTGTCTCCAGTTACCCCCCCTCAGCCCTGCGTCACCCCCCATATACCACCTCTCATCTGGCGTCGTCTCGATTTACCTTTGGGTAAATAGGGAGCTTCGATCTGCGGGTCACATTTTCTTTATATACGACAGCACAAGGCATAGAGGTGGACAGAGGTGGTGTGTGTGTGTGTGTGTGTGTGTGTGTGTGTGTGTGTGTGGTGACCTGACCTTGTGTCTGTCGTGCCTCTTTTGTCATTCTTAAGTTCTCTTGCCCCACCGCTTTTCCTCATATGTCCCCCATTGCCCAAAAGTGGTGCCCTCATTACTTTTCCACCCTCTGTCCTCTCAGATTATCTCAGTTACATTTTTTCCTCTCGCTGTCTGTATCGTCTTATTCACCTCATATCCTCATAACCAGTCACCTCATGTCTACGAGATGGTCCAACGCACAGCATTCTTCACTATTCACAATATCCTTCATCCCACTTTGTATTTACCTCATTTCCTACTTGATAATTATCATAGTTCTGCTTTCCCGTCTCGTCTATTCTTGCCCACTTCTCGTTCTTTTTACCCTTTCTCATGTCCAGTTGCCCACTCGAATTCCTCTCTCGATTCTCCTATCCACACGCCTTTCTATCTTCTTGCCCAGTATCTGAAATCCGCCTACAGAAAATACGTGTATGTTTCCCGCAAATATATCTGCGATCAGTTTTATTTAATATGAAGCACCAATTCCTACTATTTCTATATTCTCTCTCTGTCTCTGGCGGTAAAATCAGTAAAGATCTGCGCTCCGTAAATTCCAAATCAGTAAGCTTTACTAGCACGAGTTTTAGTGGATCAAAAGTCGGATCTAATGTGGGACGTGAATGCGACAACTGTGTTCTCATCATCAGTGACTCTCTTAATCATCTTTCCTTACAGCGAAGTTGATCTCAAGAGTCAACCAAAATCTTTGCCCCTGGAGACCAGTGACAGACAACAGATCAGTCGCCAGGCTTTAAGGCAACGCTTGAGTCTTGTCTTTCCACGGCTATCTTGTGGCCACAGCTGAAACCCCTAGCTCTATGCGTGACACATAAGGAGTGGCCTGAAACCCGGTGCATTTTCTCATGCACACGGTTGATTTATGCGCGTTAAATGGCTTGTCCTTGTCGCGTGCGTGTTAGGTGTCCACGGTCATTGAAGTGCGTGGGGCTGATCGGGTAAGTGAGAGTGTGTGTGTGTGTGAATCTTGCTGAGGGATCTGTAAGGAAGGTGCGTTAGGAGGGAGTGAGGATGTTCTTGGTACTCAGGAGCGTCCTGGAGAGTGCGTTGGAGGGCACTCGAGTGCGTCCTGACAAGTCAAATGCACAAGTAATGTTTACACTTGGGTGTCTTTGATGTAGGTAAACGGTGGTCTGGCAACGTTGCCATGGTAAATATTTGCCGTTCGTTTTTAATGACTTTTGCTGAATCGGGCTGTTGGCTGACGGAGGCAAGAATGATAGCAATTATTTGTAATTATTATATCATCATTTTTTTGTAATGACGAGGATCGTTTTATTTTTTTATGTTTCATACTGTTTCACAATGTTTTATTAGTTTGCCTTCTTTGTTTTTCAATACAGGTTTTTAAGTGTTAGGTTGAGTTTGCAAAGGATGAGTTTGTGGCTAACAGAGACAGTATGCGCTACCCACGTTCCTACTGTTTGTCGTTGGCTATTAAACAGTGGCAGGAACTGGGGGGTGAGGGTGGGGGAGGAGGAAAGCTGGAAATCCTCCTCCTCCCTCCCTCCCTCCCTCCCCCCCTCTATTCTAATCTTTTAAGAAGGAAGCAAAAGGAGCCAGGCGGGGGATTATCTCTCAAAGGCCAAAGGCTTAGTCGTCTGATCTTAGCCATACCTTGGTGTGTGTGTGTGTGTGTGTGTGTGTGTGTGTGTGTGTCATTATTTTTTTATGTATCTTTTCTTATTCTAAAGGTTCAGTGCAAGTGCAAAGTAAGTAGAACATATTTTCAGTGTCTCTCTCACAAACTTCCTGAGAACCTCTCACTCTCTCTCTCTCTCTCTCTCTCTCTCTCTCTCTCTCTCTCTCTCTCTCTCTCTCTCTCTCTCTCTCTCTCTCTCAGCTGCGGCATTTGGATGATTGAGAAAAAAAGAACATCTATGACGTCATCCTGAGAAATCTCTTTCTTACACTGCCCAGCGTGACGTCTACAAAGGCCCCGAAGGACAATTGGTTTTGTGGGCTAAATGTGCCTTGGGTCTCCGGCCAAATGGACAGCAACGAATTCTCTCATAAATTTTGACTTTTTAAGCTGTATAAGCTTGTACCTCAGTAAGCACCTGCAAGGATGTGTATGTGTGTGTGTGTGTGTGTGTGTGTGTGTGTGTGTGTGTATAACACTCATGTTGTCCCGTATTATAACCATGTGTTTACGTGTGTGCCAAATCTTGACCCCAGCCTCAGCCAGATACCCATTTACCCACCAGACCCGAGGGATACATGAATACCTGGCTTTGCTGTGTGGGTTTATATCATTAAACGACCCTAGGACTCCTTTGTGAAAGAGGTTCTGGAGGTATAATCCTAGGATCCCACCTTAACCAGGGGCCCATGCAGCTTCAAGGCTTGCACTGCCTTCAGTACTAGGGACAGGATGGATTCCTGTAAAGCAAGGAGTCCTTTGACGAGGCTGTACTTTCTTTCATCAACTGACATTGATGCAGCGTGAAGATAGTGACTCTTCTTCACTCAAGGTGTACCCTCAAGCAAGTCTCCCGGATGGGACCACTGGTTGAAAAAGGGTGTTGGTATGTGTTTTTTTTTTTGTGGGGGTGAGCAGAGGATAATTGAGGGGTACATGTTTAAGTGTCTTCAGTGTGGAAGGTGCATCTTGGGCACGAGTGGTCATGTGATGTGATGAAATGGTGTTTGTAGTGTTGGAATGGCGGATGGCGTCGGGAACAGTGAAAGAATAACCCGGTCATGTCTGGGGAGTGTGGTTTCCGATGGGTGTTCATCGTCCGGTGGGACGATGTTTACGACTGGGTGAGGAGGGCTGTTGTTTTGTGCTTGTTGGGTTATTTTGATGTGCACAGTGTTTCGTCAGTGTTGTGTTTTGTTGGATTCAAGAGGAGAGCTCGTCGGCTCTCCTGCCAGTTTTACTTAGTGAGTAACCAAATATTTCCCATTTCTCCCACATCTCGTAGTTCCACTTTCCTTCTTCTTCCACAGCTCAAGTGACTTCTTCCAACAGCTCAAGTGTATCTTCCTCCAACAGTTACATCCCTTCTTACTCGAACAACTCAAAAGTTCTTCCTCCAGCATTCGCATTTCTCTCCAACAGCTCAAGTATAGTTTCCTCCTACAACCGCTAAAGTGTAGCTTCCTCCAACAACTCCAAAGCGTCTCCCTCCAACAACTCATATGCATCTCTCCTCAACAGCTAATAACTTCCCTTCTCCAACAGCTCAAGTGTTGCGGGGTGAACAACTACACAGACTTCCAGCAAGCGACCATGTGGCAAGCCAACAAGTCCAGCGAGGTTGTGGTACCTCAAGCCTGTTGTGTCCTGAGGGGTGACCCCATGAAGTTCCTACCCCTGGATCCTCTTTGCACCACCAACCCCAATGATGAAAACTCGTACTACCTCACAGTTAGTGCACCTGCCTTAAGTATGATACTAGTGATTCCTGTGGCTTCCGTAAGTGTGGTGGGGGGTTGAATAAGCGGCCTTAAGTATGATATTGGTGGTTCTTGGAGCTTTTGTTCACTGTGAGCCGCCGAGGAAGTGATGGATCTACTGTAGATACTGGTTCTCACCTTAAGAGACATCCATGAAAGCTTTTTTGTGGGTTTGGTTGAGCTATTTAAAGTGTAAGTAGCTGGATCTAGTAGTGTGCTCGTGTGAGTGCTGGGTAATTGGATATAGTATGTAAATAAAGCATTCTGCATGATGGAAGCTAAGAAAAGGAAGCAGAAAATTAAGGAATATCACACTTTCTCTTTCTCTCTAGTGGTTTCTGGAACCTGTAAATCTACTTAAGTTACACACAAGTATTTTAAGTATTATATGATTTTCTTAGTGACTGGCCTGAGTCGAAGAGATACTTCAGCAAGGAAGGTATGAGAAGTTAAGAGTTCCCCCTGGTTCTACAGTGTTGTGCTATCTATTGCTTTACCTTGGGCATTGGGTCGTAATAGGTGACGATGGTTTTGACTATAAGAGCTATATTGTGACATTGTTAGGGATGAGTTACAGAACTGTGAGTATAGATGGGTTATGGTGCTGTGAGATGGTGTGGGTTATGGTGCCATGAGTGAGCTGTGGTGCTATGACACGAAATGGGATAAGATGCCATAATGTAGGGCAAGTTAATAGGTAGGTTATGGGAGTCCTGCCATCATGACTGCCATCATGACCTATTTTATTGTGTGGATGTCATGGGCTGTCTCTGAATCAGTGTCAGGGTCACTGTTAAGGTCAGTGTCAAAGGTCATTGTGAGGGATCAACACTTGATGAGTGCCAGAGGTCATTTTCATCGTCAGGGGTCAGTACCAGGTATCAGGGGTCAGTATTAGCGTTAGTGCCAGGGGTCATCACCAGTGGTGAGTGCCAGGATTGATGCCAGGGGATAAGTTCCTGGTCAGTGCCAGATGTATGTACAAGATGGGGGAACTGTGGCTTCTGGTGTAGTGGGTAAAGACAGTACATATCTCAGGGAAATTCATGTTTTTAAAGGTCGGTGAGAGTTTCAAATCAACTAATGACATCGTGTCATATAAGTACATGAAAGACTTACAGCCCCATTACAGGGCAGTAGATCTTGTTATTGGTCTACTCTATGCATTCATGTCCACTGGTAGTGTAAATTCATCTTCTAGATGGAGGCTTGTAGGTAGGAAGAGTCATCATTCATCTTTCATAGGATTATTATCAGAGATGACGAGACAGAGTCATGAAAACACTGGTGAACACACGAGGGTGAAAAGAGGATCGCCTTTGAGGCCACACCAGCTTTCCTAAGTCCAGGTCAGGGTGTCAGAGCCTTTGAGTGGACAGAGTTTGGAACACCAGGCACACAGAATGGTTACCAGAGATCTTTATTTTGAAGTTTGTGTACCACAAACACAGTTTAGGATTAGTACTTTAGTCCTTATAAAAGACGGATATCATGACTAGGATTCAAACCTGTTGTCTCCTTGATTTCGACTTCTGCGGTACAGAGGTCATCATTATCATGGGTCGCTGCTCAGTCGTGTCACAGAGATGACAGATCCTGTTTTCTGAGGGTTGCCAAAATGTTGGGATAACGGAGCTTCCCCACACAGTCGGCAGTCTGTAGTAGTAGTGATGCAGGCGCCTTCTCCATAAAGATTGTACCATGAAACAAGCTTCCTGTCTGCTTGTACTGTACTGTGGGCTGGGGGGAAATCGATAGCTTTAATCTGAGTGTTGGTGGCGTGAGGCTGGGTTCTTGACCGTCGCCGGGAGACGGGAGTGGCAGCTATGCTCTAATGAAGACGGCGCGCGCACACACACACACACACACACTTCGATCTATTTTAATGGTAGGTATCTGCCTAACCCACACCAGACCGTGGGAGTTGATGGGCTTGCGTGAGCCGCGCCTGACCCAGACTGGGCTGAGGCACACGCAGCCTGGGGTCACATAAATCATCCCACGTTAGTGGCAACGTAATATATTCCCCTGTTCATGTGGCTCGAAGCCGTTCTGATGTTTGAATAGGCCAATATGTTCTTGGCTAATTGATTGAAATAGCCACTGTGGGATGCTTTAGCCTTCCCTCGTCTCGCAGATATATCTCTCTTGGGATCATCGTTCTCAGTGATCTTTGCTGATCCATGGTATTAGATATGGATTTGTCAAGGAATATGAGAAGAATTTTTAGCATTTTCCGTCATGCTTTTGTTTTCTCTTCCTTGTCCTTTCCATGGATTTCTAGTTTCGAGAATGTGCCAAAGGAAGACAGTAGTGATATATGTATATTTGTCTGTTACTCATATTTCTGTGTCATAAGCCTAATTCTGATATGTAGGTTGTTCTTGATCTCACTTGCTGTGTGAGAAAATGCTTCATCTGTCAGTCCACTCATAAATTAGTCTTACATGAGAATAGCTGAGCTTCAAGCTTTAATGGTTTGATCCTGTCTCCTGTCATCAAGACTACTCCCCACCTTTATTCAACTATTATAATTTGTGACACTGGGTTAATATACCTGTAATTGTCAAGCCTATATGAATACCTTTTGGGGGAGGCAAGGTAAAAATTGCCTGAAATTTAAATTTCCAGTGAAAATGCCTGTATAGCATTTGGATGATGATATTGATCAGTATATCTATAAATAGTATTACATGCAGCTAGCACGATGTTCATCCTGAATATGTAAAAAAAGATGAAATTGCACATGGTTTGTAAAATACGCAATATTAGAGGTGCAGAAAAGGTAATTTAGATAATTTTGTCCATCTTTTGAGCAAATGTGAATTTGGGATGCATTCTTAACACTGTAATTGGTTGAAGTAGAAATAGTGTTCCTATTTGGTCCAAATTTGCAGAAAGAATTTGCCTGAAGGAGTTGGTCTGTCCAGATTTCAGGAGGGCATTTTAACCCCCTCGCCTTTTACCCCATTCACCTGTATCTGTAATTAGTGACAGTGCAAGCATGACCTTCAAAATTCAGTATACTACACTGAAAGACTCCTGAGACATGAGATCCTCAATGTAGTAGTTCCTATAGCTAAAAGATGGTGATGGGGAAGGTCTGTACACAAGGTAATAGCTGGGTAATGATTTTATCCATAGGTCTCTTAAGGTTTCTACAATAAACACATATGTGTAGGTCTGTAGGGTTTCATTTGTTAACATTTCTCTTCTGAGGTCTTAAATGCTTTCACCATTTACATTTTTTGATCTTAGAAGGACCCTCAAGCATTGTGATAGCTCATTACATATGGCTGCCAGGTATAATCCCATGGGAAAACACCAAAACAGTGTCGGAATTGTAGGCAGTGAGAAAGGAAAAAAGCTGTCCTACACAATAGCCTTACAATGCCTAAGTTTCTGTGTCTATATTATAAACGAATATATAATCTTTTTCTTTTAGCCCTGTGAGTGAGTAATGTATGTATATCCTCGCTAATGCTGAGTGGTGTTGGTGGTTCCTCTTCCAGGGCTGTCTGAGTACTCTACAAGAGAATACTTTCTACTACTTGACCCCCATGTTGTCCGTGGCCATCTGCCTTGGGACTCTGCAGCTAATACTCATCACACTCTCATTTTACCTGTGTAGAGCCATTAGCAAGGCTCTCAAGTAAGGGGAAAACACCTTTTGGTTCATCCGCATGAGTTGCCCGCCCGCCCGCCCGCCCGCTCGCTCGCCTTGGCTTGACACGGATTTACAAAAAAAATATATAAATTAAGTGGCAAATGCATGGAAGTTACATTAAAGCAGACATATTGATTTTACCACTTAAAATTGCTTGCAGGAATAGTTTTGGAATATTGTGAAGATCATTATCTTTTTTTTTATGATGCACGAATTTCATAATGAGTTTATTTCTCTTTGAAGTTAATTTGATGTGATTTCCAATAATTTGTCACTTAAGTGCAGTGAAGTGTTTGTTGTCCCCACACATTTAACCCACCCTACACAATCCCCCTCCATCCACATCCATACCCCAACTCAAAAACCCTCTAGCAAGATAGCATTTGAGCTTTTACCTTTAAAACCCCACAGATATTTACCCTGTGAGATGCCAGACTATCTGTGTGAAGAAGGAGTTTGCCCCATGCTCACAAAAGACAGATATTCATGCTTCCATGTGAGAGGGTCCAATTCTCACTGCATCAAAACAGGAAAATAAGCATTACATGCACCACGAGTTCATGCATGGCTTATCTTATTTTTCAGAGTAACTTACGGCGTTGCACAGCAGCACTCTGAGTGCATTACGGTGCATGCCTGTGCGTGACTGCATAATGGTTCATATATGTATGTCTGTGTGTGTCTATGTGTGTGCGTGTGTGATGGTGCATGCAAATGTGTGACTGCGTGTGCTCCTGCATATTGTGGTGCATGTGTGTGTATGTGACAATGCATGTATGGGTGTGAGTGTGTGTGCATGGAAATGCACATGGATGTGTGTATGTGATGGACTGTGTTTACCAAGCTTGGTAAATCCTGCATTTGCATTCCACACAGGTCAGTACACCATTGATGACATAATATTGGTAAGCACTAGCCAAAATGCACACAAACGTACCTACACATTCACACACAAGTTGCCAGTATTCTCACACCAGTGAGCCAAAACCTGAAAAAATCATTTGAAAAGAAGGTAAAATAGTGTCTTAGATTAGTCTCAGTAAGTCAATGAGAAGATTGTAACTGAACCTACAATAAGGTTGAAAAGCATGAAAAAGTGTAATGAATGAACATGACACAAGAGGCAGCTTCCCATCCAGTGAGAATGAAACCAGAGGAATAAGCAAAAAAGAAAAAAGCCTTGGTTAAAATCACTCATACAAATACAGATAGATCAGAAGGGAATGAGAAGGAACATGTACTTAGGGATCAAGAGGACACAGTAAAGGCTAAAATCATTGAGGATGTCAATTCTCGTGTGTATTTTTCCCCCAGGGAAGACAGAGGAGGGGAACACTAACCCCACTGGTAACTTTTAAACAAAACCTTATAGGAAAAAAAAATATGATTCATGCAATTTGCATAGTAACCTGATAGTGTGTAGTTTTCTGAGTTCAGAAGAAAAATGGTTCTTTTTGACAAAAATACTAAGAAAAATTATTTAAATGGTGCTAGATGCATTAAGTGTAGCCATGCAAATTACATTTGCCCTGTACTGGACTATGCTGCCTACGACAGTCCAGTCTCTTCATTTGAGAAGCCATATAGAACTATGGGTAATAGTTCCATAGGAATGCAACAAGAACAATACCAAACTTGAGTAGAATGGGCTACAGAGATAGGGAGGGAAGCCCAACATTTGAAGAAAGAAAAATAAGGGTAGTGATGATAACTGCACAGGAATTCCGAAGAGGGCATGACAGCAATAACATAAGACTATTCTTTAATACTAGAATAAAGTCTAGAACAAGAAGACACAGTAAGAAGTCAGGAAAGAGAGGTATGCAGAGAAGTATACAGAAAACATTTCTTCAGCAACAGTGTTTTGGATTCCTGTAACAAGCTAGACCAAGAAGAGGTGTAAATGCATGAACCAGAGGGAAATTCAAAGACCTATATGATTTAAATGCATGAATAAGAGGTGGAGCTCTGTGTGTGTAAAGATCCCTTACCTTACACATACCATCCCATGTATATAAAGAGGTAATGATAACACCTACACACACACACACACACACACACACACACACACACACACACACAGTCACTTGGTTAGCGTTACTGACCCATGAGTCAGCACAGGCTCACATGGTTAGGAATTTTGGGTGCAGCAGTCAGCCCACACCCAACCAAGGTGTTCATCCTTACTTCTGGACTCATCACTAAATGGATACTTGGCTAACACTAGCATATATGTGTGTGTGTGTGTGTGTGTGTGTGTGTGTTTACATATACAAAGATGTGGTACATATTTATCATTAAGAAACAACATGTGTGTAAAACTCTTGCCCCATGACACATGAATAGTAATGACAAACACAGGTTTTTGAGAGATTCAGTATCCCAAAAGCAGCTAGAGTTCCATCCATAGCATTTTGTAGATCAGTTCTTTGATTTATAGATATCTGAAGTGAGTAGTAACATTCCACTCATAGGTAACCTGTTAGAATTTTTCCCTGAAGAAAGTTATTTCTCTGATATATATATATATATCCTCTACCACTTCTGAAACCACACTGCTCTTCCCCAATCTGATGCTCTGTACATCCGTTCACCCTCTCTATCAATACCCTCCCATATAATTTACCAGGAATACTCAACAAACTTATACCTCTGTAATTTGAGCA
>JAUTXX010512183.1:0-11878 GCA_032273605.1 Panulirus laevicauda | reverse complement strand
GGCTTTCCCACCAAAAGGCCTCCTCGCCCCTCTCCAACATGCGCCACACAGTTTGGAAGCTGCAGCATTTAAAGTGGCCATAGAACCGGACACAAGTTTCGGTTGAAGTACTTTTGTGGATATCATCTCAAAAGTCACGGATAGCTACGATGTCCACATTTGTAAAGGACATCCCTGTCACCATTCTTGTAAAATTGGATTCCACGATAGGTATTGCGACGGTGTATGTCCACCCCGTTTACCACCAGATAATCGAATATCCACCTTTAAGTAATTGAATAACGGATATCCCCGTTAACCGTCGAATAGCCGGATATCCTCCGTTAAACACCTGATAACCGGATATCTCCCGTTAACCGCTTGATAACCGGATGTGCATCATTACGGAAGGCAGTTCCGGGTATGGCCGGGACAAGTACAGTGTGAGGGATGTGGACGGGCGGAGCGGCATGAAGCAGGCCAGCCAGACCCCCCAGGCAACACTGACAGGTACCAACTTTACTCTCGCATTTAATAAGCCCATCCCTTATTTCACGGTTTCTCGTTTTATACTAGAGGATAACCTGATCATCTGTCAATGTTGCTTGGATGTTTAAGAGACATGGGATTTGTGGTGGAGAAGGTGGGAAGGCTGGAGGGGAGATATTGCAACACTTGCTCTGCGCAGCTCGTTGGGGGCATGGCCGGAGGCTAGCGAGACTGCCACATTTCAGACATTATTCCTATTTTTTCCATCCATCCTGTTGACTACTAAGTTTATCTCTAATGTCACTTATCTATATTTAAGGTAAATGACTTAGTTAAGGGATACTGAAGCGAGAGAAAATGTAAGTTAAGGTTGGAAATAATGGACGAAAAAGAGAGAATGTTGATGTGTGTGTTAGGCCAGGATGGCCGGAGGCGCCCCCTCCCTCCCTCTCACAAACACTCCTGCATAGCGTATGAGGCCCCAACGTTGCTGCTGCTGCTGCTGCTTGTGAGGAATTTTTTTTTACGGTGGGGGGGGGGGGAGCTCCTGCTGTTTCTGCCACGTATGCTGTTGCTTGTGCTGTTGATGCAGCCGCTGCTGTTGTTTGTAGATTTTTTATGTGAGCTTCAACTGTTCTGGCACTTCCTCTGGCGTTTATGCTAGTGCTGTGCTAGTTTTAAATGCCACTGTTACTGCCGGCATAAATGGTAGTGTCTCTGGGTTTTTTTGGAGAGCTGCTGCTGTTTCTAGTACCTCTGCTATCACATGCTGTTGATGTAGCTGTTGGAGCTGATCCAGCTTCACCTGCTGCTGCTGCTGCTGCTGCTCCGGCTCAAATGCAGGCTGATGTTGCTGGCACTGTAGCGACTGGTGATAGTGCTACCGTTGTTGATAGTATTACAGCACCTGCCACTGATTCCGCTGTTACTATTGTTATTTGTGTTACCTGTTAAGTGCTGTTGGTATGTTGCTGTTGCAGGTAACACTACTGTTGTTGGTGTTGTATAATATATTCCTGTTGATGTTGGAAGCATTTGGTCCAAATCGAAACGTTGCTGTTCCTGGTGCTCTTGATGCTTTTGGTACTGTTGAAGCTGCTAGCGCTGTTGTTATAACTGGTGATGATGTTGATGTTGTTGGAACTGTTGATGTTGGTGCTTTGTTGCTGGTGATACCGTAGATGCTGCTGGAGGTATCATTGATGTTACTGGTGCTGTAAACACCGCTGATACCACTGCTTTTGGTGTTGATGCTGCTGAATATGTTCTTTCTTTTAAAGCTGTTGTTGGAATTATTGATAGTGTTGATAGTCCTGCAGCTGGTGTTATTGCTGATTCTGCCGTCAATGTTACTGCTACTGTTGATACTGTTGTAACCCCTGTTGCATTTGCTGCTGTTCTAGTAGTGCTATTGTTGCTGCTGCAGCTGCTGCTGTAGGCGTTGTGGTTCATAATACAACACCCAGGGGGAAGCAGGAGTCATGTTCACAAAATTGCTGTTGCCGATAGGAACAGTTTACCGTTAAAGACGCCTCCACAGCAGCGCTTTGGAGGCCGCGTCCAACTTAGTCCGCTATATATACAAGAGAATGCAAAAAGCAACAGACAGATGGTTCCATTCAAGGCTGTTTGTGATAGTAGAAGAGGTTCAGAATGACAGAACATGGTAGTGGACAGATGAGGTAAGCCTATTCTTTCTTTTAGAGGCAAATAACGTCAATCGGGAACTTGAAGTGACGTTTTCAGGGGTTTGAAACGTTTTTATGGTGTTGCTTTTCCCTCGTCTTATTCGGAAGTCGTTCTGTATAAATGATGTTTTTCTTTCATGATCGGAGTTTCCCTCGTTAGCGAGGTAGCGTCCGGAACAGTCGAAGAAAGGCCGCATCCGCTCACGTCCATACTCTAGCTGTAATATGCAGTGCACATGTATATTGATGTCGGAGAAAAATAAAATTGTCTCATATGAAGTAAACCAAGGAACTGTGCTCCTTCCCTCTGATGAAACTGATACAGTATTAAATATCTGTTTAGATCGAGATTGTAGATTTCGATAGTCTGATTGATTAGATTTGTGCCGGTAACTTTGGCAAATGTATTGTGCGTTTGAATGTCATTTAATCACACCACACTTTAACCTTTTTTCGTCCAAGGTAAATCAAAGTCGTTTAGGTGACTTTTACAGATTTTGTTTCTCATACCGGGAATCATCTTGGTAGCTCACGGATGTACTCTGTTCTATTTTTAATAAGGGTGACCAATCTGAAAACAGTTTTTGAGACGAGGACATACTCATAAACCATGAATAATGGATATTATATTCTATGACTTGAATTCTAGTGCCTAGTGTATTAAAAAAAAAAATCCTACGTAGTTTACTCTGCTTTATTACACGTATGTTTTCATGTCCATTTCTGTTATGTAACTTATGATAATGCATGCTGCAGTCTGTCTTATTTCTTTTTTTTTCTTTCACTGCCGATGTGTAAAACTTGAAACTTGAAACTTTCATTTTCATTCTCCACTTGCGAGCCAAGTCTTTTTAGTTTTTTCTAAGTCAGCTTGCAGCTGCTTACGTTCCATTTCTGTTGTAGCTATACTTCCTAATTCAGTTTCATATGCGAATTCTTGTATTATCCAACACAGTCCAAAGCCATTGTAACTGATACGTATATGTCAGAAATAGAACTAGACCTAAGAATGGCCCTTACGGCACACCACTTGCCTCAGTAAGGCTTGACCGTTCATCTTTATCTACAGTCAGTCTACGAACATGTCTCTCTAACTAGTAGACTAAGTTACGAGGTTCAATCGAATATTCCTATAGAAAAAAAATCGAAATAGATATCGTCTCTTTACCAGTAGGATAACGATCTTCTTTCCTCGCCATCGCATGGTGGACATAACACATCGGATGAAGATGACAGTAACATGTCACATGACAGGCCGGTGCAGCATTCGCCCTGTGAATCAGTATCTGTGCTTCGTTCCCGGCGATCCGTAACGCTAGCATCCCTGTCATTCTGAGCATATTCCAACACGACTGATGAACCCGATGCATCTGGAGGTGTTTTTTTTTTTATGGTCGTATCTTAAGCCAGAGGTGTACAGTAGTTTTCATAAAGAGTCGTTTGAGCAGGTTCAACTTGTAGAATGAAGCCGTTCGCTCAAAGTGCCTGAGTTGGCGTTTCTAGTTCAGGTGGGTAACAAGTTTCGTATCGTCTGATGGATTCGCTTCTGGTTCCACGTCCTCAGTAACTCTTGTAGCTCCCTATGATACTGTTTGAATATTAGCTACCGGTATCAGTGACCGGTGTCTTTGGGTGAAAAACAGAATGACTTTGATATCACCTGATGTTCCATCTTGGGTCTAGCATACGTAGGGTAGAGGCTTTGTTGCTGTGGTCAACACTAGGAACTTGATCAAGATCGCGATTTACTTTTATTTTCTTTTTTTTCAGGTTCTTCAAAATATATTCCTGATATTTTGTAATTTGAAACGCTTTTTTTCATGTCTTTGTCCAGTACTCCCTCGAGGGTCCAGCAGAAATTTGTAAATAACTTGTGCATGAATCACTGTCACAGCGTCATCAGTGAAGTCGTGTACGGATAGGTTGCCAACTCAAGCTTCGAGCTGACGATAGCGTTTGCCATCTGACCCAGGATGCAGTTCTGGATTTCACTGGAAAGCGGCAAAGGCGCCTTCCTCCCTCTTCCTAAAGAGTATTGAGAAGTCCAGATTGTACCCCAGGCACTTGATATTATACTGACTGACTGAGCGAAAGAAAGATTGCCAGAAAGAAAACAAAAAATACTGGCGGAAAAAGAATATCAGACGATGAGAAAGAAGGACAAATTAAGGACACTTCTCGCCGGATAAAATTGTTCATTTCTTTCGCACTGAACGCCAAGAAGAATCTTAAGCTAGAAAATTAAGATGTAGACAAAAGATTGTACGGACACCGTGTATGTTGAGGATATGTAATAATCTGTCGATGGTGTATAGATGAGTAGCCTGTGTTAAGCTATACGGAAGAACACCCATTGTTTGTTGCGTAGCCTAGCCTGAGGCTTGGAGTTTTGGCAGTTAGCGTGGTGATAACATGATATTGGAACGAGATGATCTCCTCAGTTTATCGCTACTATTATTCGTTCTCCATTTCTATCAGGGATTAGGATTAAGCCGAAGGGAATTTAGCCACTGAAAAATACGTTTTATTATTTTACTTTTGTGACGATTTTTACCGTGCTCGTGTTCTCGAGAGGTGCGAGGCGACGAGGTTTATTGATGTGAGTGGAAGACAGGACACCGAGGTATATTTGGGAAATGTTCAGAACCCATGACTTTAGGTTAATTCGAATGATACTCATGGGAAATCGAACCGTTCCCTTTTATTTAAAGTTTTCAGAGAGACTATTCCAATTACGCCGATTCTTTTAGACACGTCAATGACAAAAGATCATTAACAGAAATGTGAGAACTCTTCTTTGTGATAGAATACCAGTGTTATTATCTCTTCACGTCTTTACTATGTGAGTTGTGCTTCTTGTTTGTTGACCTTGCTTATTCTTTGTCAACTTTTCTTCTTTTTTATCTTCCTTCTTCTTTGTTTCCTGCAATCGTGTTTCCCAGCCTCGCTCCTTGTTTGTCAACCATACTTTATGTTGGTAAGAGTTAACTTTTGTTTGTCAACCTTTTCCCCGTTTTCTTAACCCTGACTCTTGCTTGTCAATGTTTCATGTTGTTTGTCTGCTTTGCTTCTTGTTTGTCGACATTGTGTCTATTTTGTCAACCTTGTATTTCTTTGTTCACCTTTATCTTGATTGTCAGCCTTGCTCTTTCTTCGTCAACTTTGCTACTTGTTTGCCAACTTTGTGGTACATTGCCATTTCATTCTGTGTTAAACCATGATTCCATTTTCTTGAGAACACCGCAGTTCCATTCTTTATAGAAAACCACAAGTTCGTCCTCTGTAGAAAGCAATGATTCTTGTCATTGTGGGGAGCCATGATTTTATTTGCCCTCGACGCCGATGTCAACACAGGAGCCCAGTCCCCATCTGTCCTCACAGACACACAAATATATAGACAGAAAGAGAGAGAGAGACAGAAAAATACAATGACTGCAAAATTTTCTTCCTGTCTTCAATGCGGTAAAATTCTCATCAAGTGTATTTTTTCCGATCAACACGAAATTACATTGTCCCCTTGAGCGCGATGTCGACACCCTTGAGTATGATAGCCTAGCCTTTGACCTGACCCTTGAAGTGATGTCAGACCAGAGACCAATGCATCATACCCTGGGGTCGTACTGTCGTGCTCAAGGGTCGCACCGTCGTGCTCAAGGGTCATACCGGTATGCTCAAAGTCCGTATCCGTCGTCTTCAAGAAATGAAACGTAATTTCTTTCTTTCCTTCAAAAGAATTTATGTGATTTTGGAAATGGTTAAACACATGGGGGGGGGGGAATTTTGCGTTCAGAATAGATCTGCCGTTTACGAAGATAATCCAAAGCCGATGGAATCCTACTTTTATACCCTTAATATCATGGTCACTACACAGTGTAGTGCCGTGGCGTAGAGTTTCTGTATCCGTAAGAGTTGTACGTTTATCGTGAGGGAATATGAACGTGCTGCAGCACTATTTTGTACCTAGTTTTACACCATAATATGTATTATGGTTATATGTGTTTGAAATAATCATGTTTCGTAGCGTTTGTGTGTTTGTAATTACGTATTTGTAGTGTACGGGAAGGGAGTTTTTATACTCGTGTGTGTGTGTGTGTGCTGCTGGCTGGCTCAGCCTAGCTATGCTAGTAGTGATAATGATTATAATGATTGTAGTAATGATAGTGGTAGAATATGTTGTCATTATTACTTGTAGTAGTAGTAGTAGCAGTAACAGCAAATTAACTAATCATCTGTAGCTAAATGCTGAGAAAATACAGGAAATTAAACACGTAAAAACGCGACTTTATAAAAACGGGAGGAAGGGGATTAGAAGCGTTTGTGTGTATTTGTGTGTGTGTGTGTGTGTGTGTGTGTGTGTGTGTGTGTGTGTGTGTGTGTGTGTGTGGAAGGGGAAGTATGCAGTATCGCTTCATCTCTACTTAGCTTGCTCCACTCACCCAAAACACTGATGCTGTGAAAAAAAAAGAAAATCTTACTGATTTTTCTGACACTTCTTTTTCTAAGTTTCTTATTATGTCCTTTGGTTCTGGAGTCAATCTAGAGAACAAAGAAAAATGCTTTATGTTAACTTCTTCATGGCCTCCTAATCAACCTTTCCTCTAATGCAGGCAGATTGTAACTCGTGTCATTGAATTGAGACACATTCCTTCTTGCGTTTCGTTTGACCTACGTCCTTCGCCACACAGGGGGAGCAAGCAACTGAAGCACATTCAGCATGGGTCGTAGATAGCATTGTGCATACCTTGTGGAACAACTTCTTTAAGTTGGTCAGTTAGTTACCGCTACAGACCTATCAACTACCGGGTATATTAAGACCGCCAACGTCAAGTTATATAAACATCAACCGAAAAGTCTTTAAACCCATTATTCAGGCGTTGAAGAGAATTCTAAGACGACGTAGTGCATTCACTGTGGATATGGCTTAATGAGCTCCTCGTCCGTGAACTCAGAGGAAAATTTGGAGACAAAGCAAAACACGTATTGTCTGTCTTCCGACCTTATTTACGTGTTTCTTTTTTCTTTTTTCTCTGTGATAATTTCGACGTAATATTCCTTAAGGTCCCATTCATAGACTTACTCTTATAACTTGTACCCACCAATATGGTGATGACACAGTCTGGTCACTTTTTACGCCTTCTTATCATCATATATATTCATGAGGGTCGAGTTTCTGAAGATATTTGTCTGACCTCAGTTGCATTTTTATCTAGGTCTTTGTGCGACGTGCTGCACTCGCTGTTAATGTCCATGTAACTGCGAAACGTATCATCATCGAGAGACAAATTCTGTTACTGTTTGATTTCTTCAAGCAAGTCCTTTACATAGATCAGAAATTCCCAGGTTGCCAGTTCTGTCCCGAGCCTTGAGGAATCCCATTCATCACCTTCTCCCTATTCAAAATAGTTCCTCTGACATGTGTTCTCTTGCCTTCTCCCAATTAGGTAGCTTCCAGTCCATTTAAGCTGTACTCACCTGACACCAGACTGGAAATCCACCGTCCTTATCGATGATCTGTGAGTGACGCTATCAAATACCATCTGGCAGTCCAAGAATACACAATCGAGCCACCCATCTCTCTCTGGTTTAAGACTTTTGCTCCCTCTCCTGCAGGAGGCTGAGACACTCGTTGCACACGATCTCTGGAATCCATGGTGCGTTGAATGTCACGTCACTGTATAGGCCTTGCTCTCCCGCCTATTTTAAACTCACTACCAACAAGGGTTTTTTTTTGTGGGAGTATTCCTTCTAGTTTATAAACATCAGATGACACGAATTTTTCAGACTGGAGAGAAATACAAATTGCAAAATACCAACACACACACACACACACACACACACACACACACACACACACACAGGCCAAAGCCAATAATCGTTCCCATTTTCGGGCGCAGCATCAATCAGGTCTTCAGTAGCAGGCACGGAGCAGCCGGCTGTTCCTGGGTGCTACGTGTTGCTTGGGATGAAGAGCATCCTGCTGCGGTGAGATACATCCTTAAGGAAACACGTTGTTGTGCCGCCGCTGGAAGTATCGTCTCTGAAACCTGCATATACCTAGTGGCGACGACTTTATGAACACACCCATGAGCATCCCACCTCACCAAGCACGAGTCTGTGTTCATGGTACTTCACGAAACTTCACCACAATAGATTACCCGACACCTCCTCCACAACCTCCTCTGTCCACCACACTTCTCCACTGCAGAACCTTCTTTACCGCTCTACTGCCTCCACACTTCGCTCGGATCATAGTTCACCAAGCAGCAAACGCCTCCAGCCAGTGACATATCTCCCGCAACACTCATGTTTCACATTTAGTTTTAAATGTAATATGAAAATTCATCTCCTGAGGTTCATCCACAGGGTAGTGTGTGGTGAGAGAATTTAAAAGTCTGATTCGGGGAAAGAGGGGGGAGGGGGGGGGAGAGAGACTCAGGAGCCGTCACGGTCGTTGCTGTTGTGATGATGAGCTTGTTTAGCGAAGTGGCGAACCTGCCTGCAGGTTAGTAGCGACTATCTTAGTTGGCGAGCGTGCCTGTGACTAGCTTAAGGGGGAGAGCCTCCCTTTGGCTGACGCAAGTGAAGAACCTCCATATAGCTGGCTCAAGTGGTGAGAATCCCTGTGGCTGGCTCAAATGGGGAGCCTCCCTGTGGCTGGCTCAAATGGGGAGCCTCCATATAACTGGCTACAGTGGGGAGCCTCCCTGTGGCTGGCTCAAGTGGGGAGCCTCCGTGAAGCCTAGTTCAAGTGGGAAGCATCTCTGTTAGTGGGTATATTCCCACTGCGCAGGTGAAGCTGGTCTCATGCAACTCAGGACTGCATAGGTATTTCTACGTTCCACTTCAATGCTTTTCTCACTACACCACACCGTAGTAAAGCACTTATGACTTTTCCCTCCAGCCGTAATGAATGACTTTTTCTCCATTATAAGCAGTATTGGCTTCATGAAGTCATGACCCATCACTGGGCTCCAATCATGACCCATCACTGGGTTCCCTATCTTATGAAAATGGCTGACCTGATTCATGAAAACATTGATTTCCTTACATCCTGATGCTGCACTGACCTTCCTGGATTTTGAACATGGCTTTGGATTTCCAGACATCACGAAGCAGCACTACTTTTTCCGTATTTTCAAAGAGTGTTGGCTTTTAAACATCTCGAAGCATCACTGGTAGTCTTGTGTTACAGAAAAAGTATTGGCTATCTTTCTAGTATAAAATATTACTGGTTTCCCCCTGTAGCATAAAGTACGGTTGACCTTTTTGTTAGAAACCATGAGTGGCTTACCTGAACTGAGAGATTCTGCTGGTTTTCTCGCATCACGGAACAGTTGTGGCTTTCCCACGTCATATGAAGAGCTAGTGGACGTGGTATTAAAAAGGTATAATTATATAAGCACAATGAGCGAAGCCTACCATCGCTTCATCCCCACAGGGATTTTAAGACCTCAGCCAGCAGACGTAATCTGGATCACACTTTTCGTTAAAAGACTGAGGCAACAATGTGATTCGGCTTTCTGCCACACAGAAACTATAACCTCTACAAGGTCTACAACATCCTAAACAGTCCGACGTCAGACAGTGGTACGGGAAGTTGAAAGAGATGAGCAGTAGGTTGAACATGCAGAACTCCCTCTCTCTTCCCTGTGTCAGTTGTCTTTCCAGCGAGGAAGCAGCTCAGGTTATTAACAGTCACACTATCAACATCTGCACGGAGACTTCCTCCCCATCTTGACGCCACCTCCCTCCCAGCCTAACTGCTACCCCCAGCCTTACATCCTCCGAATCAGTACAAGCATTTGAAGTTGCCAGGCAGTTATACTACACTCACTGACTTAAGTGTGAAACCGTACAAGGAGTTCCCTGAGCTAGCTACTCTCCTTTGCCCCATCATCAGCGCCTCCGTTCATCAGTCATTATACCCCATTGACTGGAAGACCTCATATATGTCCCTAGTACCGATGTCATCAAGCCCACATTTCTCAGTGAGTTACGAACCCTAGCTTACTCCGTGAAAGTTCTGTCTAATTGGACTTAGACAGTGCAAATTCCATATACTCTCAATATCCTGGTAATGTGAGGCCTTCCTCTACCACCCACTGCTTTGTCAGTTTCCTGGACTATCGCAGACTAAAGAGAGACACAAGACCTCTGTGACTCAAACCTTCGTTGATTTTACACAACCGCTTTCGCCCTCGTCATCTATATATAGTCAGTGAACAAAATCATCAACATAGAGTTGCGAAGGCGTCTCTCCCACGAGTAGCTGACTTCCTCAGTGCACGTCGTCAAGCTGTACTCTTCTGAAGGACCATTTCCACCTTCCAGTTGTTCACCAGTCGCCTCCCACAAGGTACAAGGGTGGGACTCTCCATGATCATTATTAATGATGTTCGGATGGATACACCTGCTTGACAGAAGTCGTCGACGATCATCGGTGTCAGGATTGACAAATAGCCCTCCAGAATACCTTCAACAACTTCCAGAACTGGACCATCATCACCAACATCAGCGTCACCATGCACCACACCAAGACCGCAGTCATGCACAATGGACTCGCCTCTAGCCTCGTCCCACCCTGTGCTCTCTTCCTAGGACCAAGCACCCTCCAGGATGTTCAGTCCACGAAGCTTCTCTGTGTCGCTTTGGGCGAAGCCGTTTCGAAGACGTCAACACCGTCATCAGATCCTAAAGTCATTGTCTCAACACTTTTCCATAAACTCAGAGCACTTGATCTCCTTGCAACTGGACTCTAAAGTACATCTACTCAGCTTCCAGTATTCTCAACCTCACCTGTGTCATTCCCGAATAGACTTTCTCCCAATCCACCACACAGCAAGTTCTACTCGGAAAGGTACAGAAAATGGCATGCAAAATCAGCCACTGCGCGACTTTCGCCACGCTTGTCCCAGAGTTGCAGCTCGACACTACATTTATATCGAGCCCCAACGAACTCGAACGGACCACTGCATCCCATCAACTGTGAAGACCATTAATATATCAGTAGATCGCCACCCCAGTGCAAGGACTGTCTGATTTAACCTCGCTCACCCTGAGCCCCACTCTTTTTATTAAGTGTATTTTCTCATTACATTTTGGCTGCAAGTGATAAGATAATCCGCTTACTATCACCATCATTATTATCATGATTATCACCATTATAATCAATTTATTTTTTTGTCCTACAACAATGGTTACCTGACCTGGCTCTGCTGTAGAGTGGAACACGATTGGCTTTTCCTCCGACACGAAGTGCTTATAGATTCCCTTCACCATAACGTAAGACCGGAGTTCTCGTCCCATGATCCAGGACATTCATACATAAAGACAAATCTCTGGCACCAGCCTGGCATCCTTCTTACCTCAGAACCCAATACTAGCTTCCCTTAAGGAGGGTGTCAGACACCCCTCTGGTTTTTGCTTTGGCCAACGAAGGCCCGCCAGGCAGTGAGCGAGGCACCATCGCCTTTAACCCAGTCAGAAATGCAACCTGTTTCTCCCTTGGCAGCAATACATGATAGCGGATATTAATGCCTTTGAGTATTACTCGTGCAGGACAAGGAACTCATCCATGTTTCAGTGCATTACATTTATCATCTGATTCTGAGAATACTTCAGATATCAGCTGTATCGTCTCTCTTTTTGAAGATATTTCGAAAATCTAGATCCCATTATGGATAGTGGGGGATTCTGATATTTTGAAACGATCAGATGGATTC
>JAUTXX010512172.1:0-11878 GCA_032273605.1 Panulirus laevicauda | reverse complement strand
CGAAGTTGAAATTTTCTAAACTTTTACAACATTAATCCTTATTGGTAAATCTGAAAAATAAAAAGAATTGATTAATTGTTTTAAAAGTTATACAAGTTTAAGTAATAAACGCTTTTTTTGTGTCAGCTGCTGCGTAGATATGAGAATACGTAAACTACATTACAGGAAGATACACTTTCTTATTCTGAATCACTTGAATGCAGTATATGTATATAAAAAAAGTGAAAGCATAGGGTTATAAAACGAAGTGTATATGCATAAAAAGTGTATGAGTAAAAGGTACGTGATCGGCCAAAATATATGTATACGAAATACATAAGTAAAGTTAGCACACATATCATGACATGAATAGAATGAATAGATATCAACATTATGAAATATGCTTATAAAAATCAAACAAGTGAAAGGTAAAGAGAAATCGTGGAAACAGATATACAGAAAAATATTGGTGATATATGAAAATGTACATTACGTACTAATGCAAGAGATGAGGGACAAAAATGATTGCAAATACAGCAAAAAAATTATGACGTGCACATAAGACCTGTGAATGACCAAAAGTAAATTAGCACAATGAAGCTGGTCGACCTGTTGCGTTATCAGCAGAAAAGTGGGGAATAATTGATGATGTGAACACAGTAAATACAGATATTGTCATGTGGGAAGAGGATGACTGTCCCAGGTGCTGACGTCTCTGGGAGTGACCCTGGGAACATTAAGGTCATAGATTTATTGGTAAACATACTTTCTGTTTATGTTACAATAATTGAATTTATGTGTAATATAAACCAACGTTTGTAAAATGCCTTTTATGGCCACCAAAATCTCTCAAACACACTTCAGTTACATATGTGACAAACCTGAAGAGTCGGTAGTCTATTGACAAATGTGAGAATGGGCATACTCAGTAGGTACCACACCTAGGAATACACCTGAAAGATGACCAAGTTCAAAACATGATGATTTTGTTTTCTCTTCCAAAGAGTCAACTATGGCTAACATGATATCACATCCACACATCTAATATATATAGGAGCCACCGTTATTGATTGAATTCAATGCACTGATAATCATGAAAAGAAATATATAAGACAGGTCGATTATACAATCAATATATTCCATGTCAAAATAGATACAATCACACACACACACACACACACACACACGCACACACACACGCACACACACACACACACACACACACACACACTCACAGGAACACCCTTGAGGGACTGATACACAGCAATATGCTGCCCTCCACTTGCCTCCAAGTGGCGGGGAACATTACACGAATATTGAGAGAGATAAACATCATTCATTAGTGAGTTTCTGTGATCTTTCCCCACGCCATGATCACTGAATATTTCTGGTGTTTGCGACGATTAGATTATACATGAGAAGATCTGTGATGATAAAGTGTTCGTTTGGTTTCGTGTCTGTTGCCTAATGACATACACAGCTAACGAGAATCTTGAAGTGAGTAATTTCCTCTTGTGCAGTGAGGCATTGTCTACGCTGTCACACTAGTTGATGTGTCATCTGGCCATGGGAGTTGAAGTGTCTGGCATGTTACTATCAATTATCTGAAGCTTTTGAAATTTATCCAAGAATAGATGATCATACTGACATGACTGTGAAGTCTGGTGACGGATATATGTGAATAAGTATAAACTGGCGCATTCCACTTCTATTAATGATTCATTAGTTTCTTACTACTTACGAGTCCTAAATATTCTAAATTAAGATAATGAAGAGTTGTCGATCTAGTTAGTGTAAATATATTTTTACTTCAGATATTCAGAAGTCAAAAAATGAATGGCCTAGTGCAAGAACAGAGTCGTAATCTGATCTAAATCACAGTAGTCGAAAATCACTGATGACCACAACTCCACACAAATGTAAACCACAACGCCTCCCTCACCACACACTGCACACCACACCTACCTCTAACACCTAGATCACCACAAAGTGTACCCCACACCTGGCCTCACGCCACCAACGTCTCGCTACACAGTGTGGCAGGTTATGCACAAAGAACTGAGTGACTTTGACCTCTGGAGCAGAAAACTTAAAGATAAAAAATTTGGTGAATTTACTACTTTTTCAAAGCTGATTTCTCTTTCCTCTGAATACTAATGAAGAGCCTGACTCCACATTATACCCTCACAATACACGTTGAAATCTATGACTGGTTCACTGCGTCATCTGTATCTCCGAATCCTCTCTTCAGATTGAGGAGAAGCTATTGAGAAAAGTTCTTGTTTTCAGAAAGACAAACTTTGCAAATATTTCTACAGATGGACTTTATCATGAGAGGTCGTTGACAACATAACTGGTCGCAATAGATATACTACAAGTAAAGTTAACATGAGGGGAAAGACTTCTCATAAGGAAGGAGGTTGTTTACGACTAATCTAATGTCTTCATTACTTTTGGTCAATCCTTCTGCCTGTCAGTCCTCATACAGCAGCAGCAGCTTCATCCCCTTACGAAATCCCACTGATTCATACTTTCTTCAGTAAAAATTGGTGTGGATGTATTTCACTTATGTTTGTAAAACGATTTCTGTGGTGTCTTTTACTTTACATGATTACTTAATCAAATCTCGGCACGTATAACAAACATACACAAACAGAAAATAGCCACAACCACCCAAGCCCAGGTTGCGATAGTTCCCGTCCGGTAAATTTTGTTGCTGCGAAGCTACGCCTAACCAGATCCTTCTTCACCCTAGACGAGGATATACTTATGTTCCCTGAGCCGATATTTTACTCCCAAAGAACATCCAGATTATGACCGCTGCAGACCGCATAAAGAACTAAATCGAAACCAAATATCTTTTCACATGGATAAAGACGTACAATATTGGTTGTTAGTATGGTATATAGATAACTTGAGTCAAGTTTACTAGTTTGACTAAAATTTGCAATAGTTACTTTAACTCACTAACCAGTAACTTATGGGGATTGTTCAGTTCTCATATGATAGCACGGGAGATTAGGCTGTGTAGGTATGATTTTTGAAATCCCGACCCGGCAACGTTGGCTGCTTTTTGAAGGTTCGCAGTGCCTTCCTGAAAAAAAAACTTCTCCGGCTACGATGTTTCTAATAATCGAAGCACGTATGGTAGATCACTGATTTGTTTTGATTAGCTTATATGGGTAATCTATAATACCTACATCTGATTACAGGAAAATCAGAGACATCGTTCTCAAGACGTCTTATATCAAAATGATACACACATCACAGTTGACCAGAGCGATATGCTTGCAGAAACGAGCTGTTGAATCAGTTTTCCTCACAGAGAAATTTGTAACCTCATAAATCACTTCTCAGAAAAAGAAAGCTTTCTTTGTGTTTTTTTAAGCTTCTTAAGGCTTAGCTAGTATTGTAAAGATATCATCGCGATATCTTTTTTACCAAAGCAAACATGATTTATTTACATACGCAGGCCTTTAAATCTGATTGATCCATTTTCTTTTTACTCACATAATATCTTAATCAACTGTAGTACCTTTCATTACTCTGTCTCATACCTTCCATTATAGCATTCTCCATTAACTGATACCGTTAACTGGCTTCTGTATCTTTTCCTATCTGTTCTCTTCATAAAACCGTTCTTATCTTTAGCAAATATAAACAACTCTCCTGTCAGCTCTGTCTTTCTTCTGTGTTTAAACTGATGGGCATGTCTGCAGATCTTCCCCTGCTTCTAGGCCTGCACCTGTCTGCAATGCTGCTTCTGTCTGCAGAGCTGCCTTGTGTCACGATAGGTCAGAACCCTAACGGATTACAAAATATTTGTAATACAATATAAACGACAGTCAAAATTACGTAAACAGGTGAACATCACTGTGACTAGAGCAGCTCGCGAAGACATGGAACCCGTAAATCCGTCGTTATTTGTCAAGAGCTGACAAGAACATGGACTAATGTGTCGATTCTTGCTATTTACTGAAGAGGCTGGAGTGTGAGTTTACACCATGTACTCATTGGTATCAATCCTGGAATGTAGTTGTAAACATATTTGTTGCAGTGATGGTGTTGAAACTTATGTGTACCGGCTACAGTGTGGGGGCTAATTTGTGGCTGTGCACGCTGTATGTACCGTAATGATGGGCTGGGCTGTGGAATTCTTGGCACATTGCAGCTTGGTGGTAAGAGGCACGCCGGCTCGGCGCGCCCAGAACACTTGCCAACATGCATTACACCATCTCCAGTCTCGCCATGATCTCTATCTACGATAAATCGCCTGCCAGTTACCCATGAACTACAGCATCCCTCTCACAGCAGCGCAGTTTGTACACTCTTCACTCGACGTATATCTCTTCATCATCAAGATTTTGATCTGTGACATTAAGAGATCCAGACGCAAATGAAAATATAGTCAGGCAATTAACATTACATTTTTCATTCTTGAACCCTTACCTAAGTTTCTATGCTTCACAACAAGGTAAATTCTCACAGAATTTTCCCTCATTATATC
Source organism: Panulirus laevicauda (assembly GCA_032273605.1). Lineage (NCBI taxonomy): Eukaryota > Metazoa > Arthropoda > Malacostraca > Decapoda > Palinuridae > Panulirus > Panulirus laevicauda. Next base: position 7,392 of record JAUTXX010512172.1, on the reverse strand, counting down.
ACCCTACTGCAGTGTGCTGCTGTGATCACCGTCGTGCTCAAATGGAAAACTTTATCATTCACATATATGAAATATTATGAAAAGAACATTGTATTATAGAATATGATACTTTCTCCAAGTACGTTCAGTTAATGTAGGCTGTTGGTACGAAAATCAAAATCATGGCTTCCGTGAGGCATCTCAGAAGGCCTAAACGTTTCGTTTATAGAGAATCCTAAAGCAGCTTCTTCAGTATATCGTTCACCTATTCACCTAGCCAAACTCCTTTATGTGGTCATTCTTTAGCACTCTCTCCTATACGAGCACATGTAACAAATATTTCATGAAGAGACAAATTACGAAATATTTTATCACATGATTACTGTATAGCCACTAACAATTCAAACGTGGGCCGTTGTGATGTCTTATTGGTATTCTCTCTTTCCCTTCACCGTGAAACTTTGTAACCCTACCCTCTTACGTTTCTCCTACCCCATACAAACTACCGTTTTTGATAAACAGTTATATGCTGCCTCCTTGAAAACTCTTATATTATATTTCTCCTTTTCTCATATCTTCTACACCACACTGACATTATAGGTGAAGATATACGATCAGCACTATATGGAATAAAGTCAATAAAAAGGCAAGACTAGAAAAGTTTTATCTGAGGACGCGATAAATAAGATCGTTAAGCCCTTGATTACTCCATTGGATAAGTCACGTGCTACGGGAAGAGTTCCAGAAGATCAGAAATTTGACAGCGTAACACAAGTATTCGTAAAAGACAATGAATTATTGACCGGGGATTATCGTCCAAACATTGTTGTCTGCTGTATAGCTAACATTCATCTAGCTTATCTGCGAATGATGAGAAATATATGGAAAGAAAAGTATCAAGTTTTTTCAATATGGAACATTGACTGTGTCCTCCAAAATGCGTAGACATTACGCTACACCCCAGACTAAAGCAAGCAGCAACTTCTCCTGCTGGTCACGTCCCAACACTTGAGCCTGAGCAGATTTTGAATGCGTATATCTTTATACTCTCCACGTTGTGAAGGTCTGGTAGTGCTTGAGTTCGAGCTGGTCGATGCGGCTGCCAGGCATATAACGCCTTCAATCCGTACCGTAACTGCGTCACACCGACAGATGTGACGAGTTCGTTAACTTTTCTGTTGCGTCAGTGTGGACTGGGCAAACAAAAATGCACAACATGGGTCACAGTGTATGATGACTGCATGATCTTGCTTGGATTTATATTAGAAAATGCTGAATGTTCTCTCAGTTTCTAGTGATATTCACACATAAGCACTCAGATACTTCTCTCAGGACCACAACAACCCTAAACAAAATGCCTGGTCATGCAATCTTGTTCTTAACCTCTGCTGACATTAATACGCAATTTATTATGTCTGAACTAATCAGGAAGTCATTTGTCATTCATTAGAATCACATAGGACTTGCATTTTTTTTTATATAACATAGCTAAATCTATCAGTTGTCATGGTTGGCAGCAGTTCCGCAGATATTTGTTCATGTACCACTGTTGTCGGTACTCTGAAAGAACAGATCTGGGAGATCGAAAACTGAATCCTCAGAAGCGATCATCAGTTTTCGAACCTTCGGTGTAGATATAGCAAATGCACATCATTTGTCGCGAACTTATCAAATCATTATTCTAAGCTAAAGTCATATTCATTACTTCTGATGCAAAACGTTTTCATAGAAAAGCTTTTTCTTAAATGCCAAGAAAAATTTCCCTTTCTTAAGAATGATAATACATAATAATTTCCTGCTAAATTTTTGCCACGGATTACTGTTGTTATGGATACTCTTCATTCTGTGCTGAGTGTTCTATCTGAACTACCCAGCACTATAGCTGATCAAACCAGATATATGTTGGCTATAGTGTTTCACCAGGCATGGGTATCTCGACCTCTCTTGGATCCCTCCACAAGCCTATTTTATCATTACAGTTTTGAAAACAGTTCAAGTTATGCCAAGAATCAGAATGTAAATTTTCGTCTAGCACTGCCATTATCTACTGGATGAAGAACTCTCTACTTAGTTTCTCCATTTCGTCCGTCACAATGCGCTACTATTTTGTCATGTCTCTACATATCTTTCCACAGGTACAAACATTGGTACTTCAGTTTCACGCGAACTCTTTGAGGTCACAATCGCCCTTCTCTGCTTCTGGAGCGTGTTGCCTCAGAGATAATCAGCTGACAAATATTTTGATAGCTTCCGCTGAGGTAACGTGTAAAAAGAAGAGATAAATATTCGATGTGAGGATGTAAATGGAGTAAAGAAATTGACTTTGAAGAGGCCGTTCGACGCGATAAACTTAAGGGTGAAAGTTAATGAAAGATAGTAAAACTAGAAAATATTTTGGAGTGAATGAAGACATCAACGGAAACTCTTTAATGAGGATGAAAGGAACTAACAAGCATTAACATGAAAATTGATCGTGATGACTCTCATATCTTCTTAGGTATGATTGACTGTTACAGATTTCGAGGGGTCAAAAGTGTAACACATTCTCTGGTGTCGAAACGTCCATATGATCAAGGCCCAAAACACATTGATGACAGTTAAAGTGACAATTTCAAGACGATATAAAAGAGGTGACGCTAGGCAAGCTTGAGAAGAAACTACGATATCTTACATGGATTACTGATGTGATTCTGAATCATTTTCATGAAATCTCTAATTAAGACCTAGATGCGCATTTAGAAAGAATATCTAGGGGGTAATCATCTAATTTTGTAAAATGAAAGTAATTGAGACTAAATACATGAGCTACATGAAAGAGCTCATTACCGAAATTTGCTAGAAAAGAATCTGCCAACACAATGATAAACTGGATTAACAAAACTACATGTCATGTACTAATGTTACCAGCAGTCAAGGATATATTATGGAGACTCGCTTTGCGTGAGGAAGCCACAGTTTCATATATGAAATGAATTGAAATAACGGAAAATGCTAGTAATTGCATGCAGTATTCACTTTATATGAGAAAAATTGCATGATAAACTATAATAGCTTTCCATGCTAAGAAAAAGGAGGTGTAACAGAAATCGATGGAGCCTAGCTTGAATGCCAGGCCTGGACAGCATGATGCCTGGAGTAGACAGGAGGCAGTCAGTTACTATTCATCCTGCCGAAGAGTCTCTTCAGTCTACTTAGAGCGGTGAGAAGTAGATAATTGTAAAAGTCCCGCGGTACACGGCGGCCATATTGATAAAAAGGGGCGTACAACCAGAGGGGGTGAGTTGCTCGCTCTGTTGAAGAGCATTCAGGGATTGTGATCGTCCTAGATTATAGGAATGTACGCACACAAGTCTTGCAATTCTCAAGGATTTAAAAGAAACCATCGGAGAGAATGTTTCACAGGAATGACAAAAAAAAAAAAAGGTCTTGTAGACTTAGTAGCATCACCATTCAATACTAAATTGACAACTATACAAAGTACAGGTCACGGGAGTAATATAGTTCTTACATGTAACTTTCTAGATATGTCTAAGATATAACTGACGAAAGGTATGCCAAAATAGATCAACAATAGTGTGTATATATTTTAAACTGGAATGTTGTTCATAAGTTTTTTGATGAGACAGCAAACACTGCTGACGAGAACTTTACATCACAGAATGAATATGAAAGTTGAGAACATCTGCTTTCAATCTCGGGCTTGAATAAGTATATTCTGCTAACACAGAGAAGCCTACTCGCACCTCTCTCCAAGACACTCATTTACCTCCCTCTCCATCCAATCCCTCTGCAGGTTATACGGCCATGGTAGCATCACACAATGCTTGCCACAGACCAATCATCAAATAGTACCATTCACCCTCCTCTGTACCTACTCGCACTTACTCCTTACTTTCTTGCTATAAGTTCTTCACTTTTAGTTGCTTTCCTCCCACACCACTTATTTGTAAAGCCTTTCCCAAAGCTTCTCTCAACCACACCATTCTCCTCTTCCAGACATATACTCATATATTCACACATATATTTCTAACTCCGTATTCCTTGCGTGTCGTTGAAGGCGACTGAAGGGGGCGAGAGCGGGGACTGGAAAGCAACCTCCCTCCTTTCATTCCAATTTGTAAAAGAAGAAACAGAAGGAGCCAAGCAGGGAATGCTCATCTTCCTCGAAGGCTCAAGCTGGGATGTCTGAATTTGTGTGGGTATAACCAAGATGAGCAGAGAGTAGGAATGGGAAGTATGTTTGAGGAAAGAAACCTGGATGTTCTGCCCCTGAGTGAAAGAAAGCTCAAAGGATAGAGAGGAAAATTGGTTTAGAAATTTTATATGAGTAAAATCAGGGTTTGGTGAGAGGACAAGAGATAACGAAAAAGTAGTATCACTCCTGAAGCAGTTCTGTGAATTTGTGATGGAATGTAAGGAAGTGACTTCTAGATTGATGTGGGTAAAACTGGAAGTGGATGGCGAGAGATGGATGATTATCAGTGCTTGCACCTGGCCATGAGAAAACACATCAAAAGAGGCAAGTGTTTACGGAGCAGATGAGTGAGTGTGTCAGCATTTTTGATGTATGAGACCTGGTATTAGTGATGGGTGATTTATATGCGAAGGTAAATAATGTGGTGGTTGAAAGAATGATTACGTGTATGAGGTATTCAGTACTACTAATGGAAATGGTGACCTTGTGGAGTTGTGAGCTGAAAAAGGACGGGTGATTGGGAATACCTGGTTTAACATGGATATACATAAGTATAAGGAGAGATAGTCAGAGGGCATTATTGGATTGCACATAAAATGATAGACTTATGGATGCAAATGTGCCGAGAGAGGCGGCTGGTGGGATGTCTGATCACTATCTTGTGGAGGCGAGAGTTTAGATTTGAAGAGTTTTTCGAAAAAGAGAAAACAATGTCGGGGAGAGGAGAGTAGTGAGAGTTACTGAGCTTAGAAAGGAGACTTGTATGAAGAAATACTAGGAGAGAATAGATGTAGAATGGGAAAAGGTGAGAGTAAATGAAAAGAAGGGTGTGGGTGAGAAATGGGAGGTTTTTAGGAATGCAGTCATTGCATGTGCAAGAGATGCATGTGGCATGCGAAAGTTGAGAGGTGGGCAGATTAGAGTGATGGGATGACGAAGTAAAGTTGCTAGTGAAAGAGAAAAAGAGAAGCGTTTGGGCGGCACTTACAGAGATGGACTACACACGAATGGGATATGTATGAGAGAAAGTGGGAGGAGGTCAAGAGGAAGGTGCAGGGGTTGAAAAAAAGGTCAAATGGGAGTTAGGGTGAACGAGTATCATTACACTTTAGCGTAAATACAGAGTTTGGGAGGAGGTAAACGATGTGCTAAAAACCAGAGTTCAAGTGGTAACTTCGGCGATGGGGGCAAAGGGGGGAAAGTGATAACAATCAGTGATGAAGTGAGGAGGAGATGAAGATAGTATTTTGTGCGATTGTAAAATGTGTTTGATTATAGAGTGATATTCAGAGTGAAAGAGTCATGGAGATTGGTTTAGTGAAGAAAGAGGAGGTTGCAAAAGCCTTACATAAGATGAAATACTGCAAGCCGGCTGAAGTGTATGGTATTTCTAATGAATTCATAAAGAAAGAGGGTGACTTTTTTGTTGACTTGTTGGCAAGAAAATCCAATATATGTGTGGATCATGATGAGGTGCCTGTGGAATGGCGGAATGCATGTTTTGTGTCAATTAATAAAGCAAAGGGGGTAAAGGTGAGTGTTAAATTGTATAGTATGGTATTGACTGAGAGGGTGAAGGCATGTACAGAACATCATATTGGGGAGGAGCAGCGTGGTTTCAGGAGTGGTGGAGAATGTGTGGATCAGGTGTTTGCTTTAGAAAATATTAAGAAAAACAGGTGGATTTGTATGTGGCATTTATGGCTCTGGAGATGGCATATGATAGGGTTGATAGAGATACTTTGTTGAAGGCCTTAAGAATTTACGCTGCGGGAGGAAAGCTGCTAGAAGCAGTAAGAGGATTTTGTAAAGAGTGTAAGACGTATGTGCGAGTACGGAAGAGACGAGAGTTAATGGTTTCAATTGAATGGTGGTCTGCAGGTGTGTGTAATGTAACCTTGGATGTTTTATTTGTTTATGGATGGGATGGTGAGACAGGTGCGAGAGTCTTGGAGAGCAGGGCGACATGCAGTGTGCGGGTATGAACCTAGAAAGCAAGTCAGTTGTTGTTTGCTGTTGATACGGCAGTAGTGGCTATTGAAGTGAGAAACTGAAGAATTTGTGTGACTGAGTTTGGAAGAGTGTGCGAAAAGAGAGAATTTAAAGTAAATATGAATAAACCTAAGGTCACTAGCTTCAATAGAGTTCAGGGACAAATAAGTTGGGTAGTAAGTTTGAAAGGAGAAAACCTGGAAAAAGTGAAGAGTAGATATCCGTGAGTGGACTTGGCAGCGGAAGTCAACCATAGGGCGGGGGATGGGGCGAAGTTCTGGAGGCACTGTGTAGATAGAGAGAACATTATCTAGGAGGGCAAAAATGGTTATGTTTAAAGGAATAGTAGTCCCAACGATACTATATGGATGTGAGGCATGGGCTGTAGATAAGTATTTGCGGGGAGATTGGATGTGTTGGAAATGAAGTATTTGAGGACAATATATGGTGTGAGGTGGTTAGATCAAGTGAGTAATGCAAGGGTAAGAAAGATGTGTGGTAATAAAAAGAATGTGGCTGAGAGAGCAGTAGAGGGTTGACAAAGAGGGTATATGTGTCAGAAGTGAAGGGAAGAAGGAAAACGGTGAGACTAAATCAGAGTGGAGGGATAGAGTGAAAAAGATTTTGAGCTATCGGGGCCTAGACATAAAGGAGGGTGAAAGGCGTGCACAAGATAGAGTGAATTGGAACTATGTGGTATACTGGGCTCAACATACTCTCAGTGGACTGAACCGGGGCATGTGGAGCGTCTAGGGTAAACCATGGAAAGGTCTGTGGGGCCTGGATGTGGATAGAGAGCTGTGGTTTCTAGGCATTACAAATGACAACTAGAGAATGGATGTGAGCGGATGTGGCCTATATTTGTCTGTTCCTGGGGCTAATTCATAAGAATGGAAACATGTTTAAGTTTAGCATATACAGAAAACCTACCAATGTATGCTCATGTATCCATTACTTTTTAGCTCATCACGACAGAGTTCAGTTATCATCATTCCAGTCTATGTTCCCTTGGGCATACCGTATATGTAGTCCAGAGTTTATTGCTGATGAGATTAAGAAGTGATATTCTATTGAATGCAAGAGAAAGTAACCTAGATCTTTCATTGAAAAATTCCCTAAGTTGGCAAAGAAATCATTTCATTGAATTAAACCCAAACCTTTCCTTAACATCAAGAACCTTTTAGTTCTCCGTTTTAGTAATAATTTTATTTTACTTCCCATATTGC
>JAUTXX010512161.1:1811-11879 GCA_032273605.1 Panulirus laevicauda | reverse complement strand
TGACAGAGCAGAAGAGTGTTTTGAAATGGTTTGGTCACATGGAGAGGATGAGTGAGCAAAGATTGACGAAACTATATCGAACGCTTTCTGAAAATTCAGTTAGATGACATCAACAGTTTACTTTTATCGTACATGTTGATTATATTATAAAAAAAAAATCAAGCGGATTAGTTCAGCATCTGCGATTTCGTCGAAAACCAGGGAGAGAATAGTCTATAATGGTCAACTAAATAGTTTGAAATTCTGTATCGAATAGATTGTTTCCTTTAGTTTTTCTAACTAAAGGCGTTTAAGCTAATTGGACGATGATTTCCTGGAACGGACTTGTCAACTTTTCTGAATATGGGTCTTGCATTGGCAAAATTCTCGAAATTCACCTGGAAATTTTCTTGTAGCAAGTGACTTATAGAAAAGGGCAGTTAAGGGCTAAACTAACGCACATTTCGTCTCTTTCATTGTAATCGGTTAAAATTTATCAGGGCCTGCCGTTTTGTTTACTTCTCTTCCGTTTATTGTTGATAGTTTGTCGCCAGCTTTTATGTGAATTATTTGCGTAACTTTCTCCCGTCTTAGTAGGGTTTGTGTCTTCGTTGTCTTGAGTCAAGTCAACGTTTCCCGTAATTAACGGACCATTTGATTGGTTAAAGACTCTCTTGCTTCTAATATATCTGTACATCTCCTTAGGGTTTATTTTGCTATTTTCGGCAATATACGCTTTACGCTGACGTATACTTTGTCGTATAACTCTCTTCGTTTCTCAACGCCAATCTACATAACTTAATCTATCATGTTGGTTATTGGTCACTTTGATTTTCTTGAGCTACTTTCTTACACAAGAGGCACTTATTAATTTCACTGTTCCACCACCTTCACTTCAAGTTTAGAAATAGCGTGTCTAACCTCAAAATGATTTGTCGGTGATCACTTTTACCAAATTTCTATCCAACTTCATTATTAACAAGGTCCTCGTTTATAGTTAGGGGGAAATCGAGCATACTCTTGTTTCTCTTTGGAGATCGGCCATTCGAGGAGTGACCGCTATGATTCCTTTTTTCCCCCTCGAGCAGCTATGTTTTGGAAATCTCCTATCATCATTCCCTCTATGCATTACCTTTCTACTTTTAAAAGTTATGTTTACATACACTCACGGATCTTTGACTAATGAATTGATTTCATATTTCTTACTTTTTGTTTCCTTTCCCCCGAGATGGCCTTTGACTGAGGTATATTTTTCCCAGAGTCATGTCGGTCACTATAAGAAAAGTTGCGACTAAAGACTAAAACTAAAACACCACAAAGAGTTACCTTACACTATACAGCAGGCTTTGTTTTAAGGAGAAGGTCGAACAAAAACTATCTATACAAAGAAAAAGGAAGACTGAAAGTTATGCAGATGATTTCGAGGTCGAATACATCAACTCCAGATGTCTCGGAGTCAACAAGAAAAAATATATAGACAGTAACCAAGATCAGATGGTGATGCTAACATGTCCCTCCGTGTTTTGTTTGTCGTCCAGAATTGCATCGTAAATCTTGGTGGAGTGAACAATATGGAGGAGGCTAGGGAGATGGCAGAGTAGGGATATGGTTGGAGGCGAACGTAATATGTATGAGCTTGGTGTTGGTTTATTTGTTGGGGACACAGTTGGCAATAGTCCGGTCATCGAGGCTGAGGAAGGAGGGGGAGGTGTTGCCTTCGCTGATGCCGAAGTTAGAGTCAGTAACGCACTTTCATCCACACGGTGTGTCACTCGGGGAATCGCTAATAAAACTTGAAAAGCGCAAGGGTTCCAACACCGAGTGTCTGTGTGAGAGTGAGAGAGGGAGTTCCCACATGAAGCTTGTTAAACTTAATCCGTCTCAACAGCTCTACAATATTCAGTGAATGCTGGGCAGAGGTGAGTTAATTTCAGAGCGTAGTATCAAATATTTCTGGAGGTTCTGTGTTTGTACTGCTATGGCTTTTCAGGAGCTGAAATTTAACGAAAATTTTTTCTTAAACACTGTTACATAAAATGATTAGAGTTATGTTTTGCTTCATGGACTCTAGGCGTCAGTTTTACTGGGGCAAACTAATACAATAATAATTTCTTAATAATGCATTGTTGGTAGATAGCGTATGCTTCGTCAAGCAACATTTGTGAGAAACATACAGAACACTGAATTCTAGATTATACGAATTGATATAACTCATCTTTTCTGATATAGACCCATGGACTCGTGTACCTGAAGCTTTTTAAAGATAATGATGAGAAATCCGTCTTGGTCAGTCTGGCCTCGCTTACATGGGGGAGTTAATGAAATAGCTTTCATCCAACTGACGGTTCTTGACAACAGTATTTCTGCAGCATCACATTTGTGCTCATAATTTTGATTCATTATTCTTTTAGAAACTGATGTTTCCTCGTGTCTCTGTACCTCAAATATGTTTCCTTTTAATTCATCTTTCAATCTTTCTAAATCTTTTTTTTCCAATTGTACTTTCTCGTGTGAATGAAGTTGAAGTTACTTTCATTATATAAAGGAATACGAAGGATATCAAGCAGCAACAGACATCTGGGTACTCTCGAGGCTGTTTGTGATAGTGGAAAATATTAAAATCTCACAGATTACTGTGGTAACAGAGACACACACCTCATTCAAAGAGAATCACCTGCAAATTGTTATTATGACTATGGAGACGCAAACAATGTAAGTTGTACCCTAGTGAAGTCTATTCTCGAACGTATCTATAGTACTGCTGTCCACCACTCTAAATGGCAAGTGGTTCCATATGGTAACAATCCAGTTGAAGAAAACGTACTTCGCCTTATTCGAGGTAAAACATTTGCCCTCAAGTTTTTATCCATTAGTGCGAGTAAAATCAGATGAATAAAGTATATAGTAACTTGATATATCAAGATTATCAAAGCCTTTGATCATTTAGAAATACTTAGATCGCCTCATAAGAACTTTCTCTTTTCTAAACTAAATAGATTAAAGTCGTTTGAGCTGATCTCATAGGATTCGTTTCTCTGTCCGGGAATCATCTTGGTAGTTTGACGCTGAACTCTCTCCATCATTTTTTTTTTCTTGTAGGTAAGGTGACCAAAACTGAACACGGCATTCAAGTTGTGGACGAAACAATGATTTTTGTAAAGTGTGAGATTGATTTCCCTAGACTTAAAGATTCGTTGGCTCTACCTATGAACCCAAGATCTCTCTCTCTCTCTCTCTCTCTCTCTCTCTCTCTCTCTCTCTCTCTCTCTCTCTCTCTCTCTCTCTCGTCACTGCTTTTGTGCACTGCTTACTTGGATTTAGGTCACTTAGAGATTATTACGCTCAAGTCACTCTCTCTCTCTCCCTCCTCATTTACCCCTTCGCAGTGCAACAAAATTCATACTCTCTCTCTTACATTTTCGTTATTCACTACCGATTTGTACGTCTTTGACCTTTATATTGATATTTTTTCCAGAAACATTTTGATGCGGAGCCTTATTGAAAGCTGTATGAAAATCTAGACAGATAACATTAACTACTACCATCATGTATGTTGATTATATCATAAAAGATATCAAGAATATGTTGCGACTCGTGTATGAAGTGGTGGTTCACTAGATGGTCTCGGAATCTATCTCGAAAAATGGTTTGTCGACCACAGACGTTTAAGCTGATCGGAAAATAATTTCTGGGCAGTGACTTGTTACCTTTATTGAATATCGGTGTTACACTGGCAAGCTTATCTTTGTGAACTTGTTTTCTCAGCGCAGGAAAGTAGCTGCTTGACCCGTTTAAGAATACCAATTATTTTACGGGTATTTGTTTGCCACAAATCAAATATTCAATGCTGTATTGATTGGTGTACTGTGAGTGAGGAAGGTGTATGTCTATACTAGTAGTTCTTTATGACCTTACTGTACCTTGCGCTCGGTATAATGTTTCCTCTGGCGGCCGTATTACCGTCCATCATCGCCGGAAGGACTAATCTGCCTGTAGTGGGTTTTAGGGTTGTTCTTTTGTTCTGTTGTCGGACTTATGATCTCATTTCTTTCATAGCGGTACTTTGTACTCGCTTCATTGTTCTTGGTTACGTTGTCGTAACTAACTCCATTTAGGAAATTCAGATATCTTACGATATGGTTTAAAGAGTAATGTCTCTAGATGATAATTATAAGAATAACTATATTTTGAGAATAACGTTTTGCTGGCCATGAAGGGAATGTAAACAAAACATTGTGGATACAGGCGTGTGTATCAGCGGCCGGACACTTTGTGTGAATTAAGTTTATTGATTGGATCTCGGTAATGATAATAATGATAATGATAATAATGATGATAATGATGATACAGGTAAAAATATCTTAATACTTGCTTGACCATGAAGACAATATACACAATGTAGATACAGGCATGTGGTACGATAACTTCTCTCTATATCAAAAAATTCATATATGAGCCTTTGAAATTTTTTTCCTAATCTACAATGGAAAGTTATTCAATTTAGTTAACATTTGGTGGTACTGTCTCTCGTGAAGACAAGTTCAGAAGGCTTCCGGTGTTGTAATGATCGATACACGAAAAAATGCTAGCACGATTCACTAAGTCTCACAAGATAAAGATTAATTTCTTCAATATGAAGCTGTAAATAGACCCGGAATAATAGTGATGCCGCAAGTGTCAGAGGAGTGGATTTTTCATCCCTGAATACAAGAGAATGCATGGCAGTCCCAGATTCTCGTGAAATTCATTCATTCAGGTCAAATTGGCCTGGCCTTTCATGGTGCCACTTTCGCCTATGTTGATAAGAGCGAAGATGGTAGCGAAAGAGGGTGAAATGATGGAAGAAAAAATAACATTATGTAAGATTAAGGAAACCGATAATGTGAAACACTGATTGAATGTGGTAAAGAAGAACGATATTCTCAAGGTGATGCCAGTGAAGAAAGTAGTATCTGTTAAGGAGGTGATGGTACATGACAAGAGTGGTAAAATTATCATAAACCTTGAAAGTCGTGAGGACAGACAGGCCTACATGTACACGCGCTCGAGCGCCCAAATTATACGTTGGAGTCATGCGTTACGATCAGTGTAATACCGCAGTTGTCTGCACGTCACAGTACAACACGTACGATTATGAAAACGTAACATTACACGGCTCCATCATTTAAAGTCTTGGACATGGAAATCTTTACGTTAGGTAATTTTGAAATTATATAAAGTTATGGCGTTACAAAGTTCAAGGTTAGCTATTTTCTTTCGCATTTAATCTTCTATTCGAAATTGGATTTTTGGCTGCTGTATATTAATGTCGTCATATTCAACACCATTATGAACGTGTTTTGTACTAATAAACTTGGAACAAAGTAGAATGATGGTAAGAGGCTGGTTATAACGTCGATACCTGGCATATAACAGGGTGATTCCCTCAAGCAAGAGTGTGTAGCTAAACAACATGACCCATTTATGATAAGAATAAAGTAAGAAAAATCAAGTATACAGTTCCTGGTAAGCTCATGATTTTTGCTGGTGAGGTAAGACATGGACACCACTGGGGAATCTCTAACCAAGTTACAGGCTGTGGTCTGCCTTAGTCTGTCACGCCTGTAATGCTATAACCCACCAGAGTTAGTGCCACTTTACCTACCAGCCAAAAGGGGGCGTATGAATAGCCAGCTGAGGCGCGCGCTGTCAGCCCAGCGTTGAGGATTGAGTCCGGGCGAGTGAATTAGAAGTCAGTGACGCTAAGCATTGCACACAGAGAATACTGAAGTGTAGCTGGGAAGATATGTATGATATTCAGTTCTGGAATCCGGTTATTGTGGCTAATATTCGTTTCAGGTTTTTTTCTTTACCTTCCTAAAGTGTTTGGTAGATGGCAGTAACACAATGTCGATAAGATATCAATCAGACTCTACCAACAAACTGGGTCAGTAACTAACTTTTATCAGCCAAACGTGGAGGGAAACTAACAAGACATCAGAAAGACGTAAGCCACATTTCTGAAAGATAACAGTTCGACGTGTAAAAAAGCTTTAGAAATATGTTATCCTCCAATGATGGAGATGATAGTCATTATACCAGCATGATGCCAAAGTGACATCCATCATGCATAAAAAGAAGGCAAAAGCAGAATCATAGATGATGTCAGCAAGTGATTGATGAATAAAGAGATAGACTTGAGATAACCAACTACATAGTCAACTTGGAAGAACCACAGTTGAGAATGCAGTCGCCTAACATCACCATTACAAGCAACAGACGTCAGCTGTTTGTATTTGGTACTTCTGCAGGTGACTGAGTCTATAACAACAAATCGTTGAACTACGAATTACCAATCCCTAATCCATATGATGAGGACAAGTGCCACATAGAAATCCTGCCAACACCCATTAGTTACTACGCATTAAAGACCTGATTTTGGTGTCGGAGAGGCACAAGCCTGCTTCATTATACCAGGAGCCAGACGCTTGTAGCAGGTGGTCATCTGATATGTCTGCTGGCGTCGGCTGTGGGTCTGCCTCCACCATATCCGTCACTTGGTTGATTTATCTTCAAGTTTTCGTTGTCTCGTTTTCATCATCACCTTCTGTGATGAATCGTAGTTTTCCACTTCCTTCAAAATTCGTAGATAATTGCCCTTTTCTCTTCTTTTTTTTCCCCTCCTATAAACCTCTCTATATTTCGATTAAGGCCCGGCCTTGATGTGGACTTTCATCCATGAGTGGAGCCTCCAACGTTAACAAGAAAAAAAAGGAACAGATAATTATATACCTTGCTGCTCTCATGGTAATATCCCCTTGCATTTACTATGTCTCCTTTAATTTATAAACCTCCCATGAGATAAAGATCACATTCATTGCCTTTCATTATAATGTGTCAAGATCTCGTAATTTCCTATTTCACATTATATCTTCTTCACTGTTCTCGCCCTCTCTGCTCCACTACAGTTTCGTAGGTATTGCGCATACCTGATATAATTTCCCAATCAAACCTCTCAGTAATCACACGTCTCCTAAATGCCATATTGTCTTGGTGACTGAAGTCTTGAACACAAAATTCCTCATATCTAGAGTCAGTATCATAGGTAAATCTACACTGTAAGAAGGCGCTCATGTGTCTGTCCATCACCGGTCTGTCGTTGCCGGAGAGGAAGTTGCCACACGCACGATAATGATCCTCCCATACACAACATCCAATAGTTCATCCATTTCCCCGGCGGGTTTGAAAAAGCTGGCCGCTCGGGTGAAATATTTTCGGTAAAATATTCAATTGGTCAGCGGGAAAATTGTACCGTCATTATGGAACGAATGGAGAGGGAAAATGACGCCGTTTAGGGTGTATTGGCTAGGGAGGAAGGGAGTGTGTTGAGGTGAGGGAGGTTGTGTTGGCCAGAGAGGGAGGAGGGGAGGAGTGGTGGTAGTGAGGGAGGGGGTGTGGTGGTCAGGGTGGGAGAGAGGGCGTGGCGGCAGAGGGCGGTGGTGTGGTGGTCAGGGTTGGAGGGTGTGGTAAACCTCCTGCAGCAGGAGTGGACAGGCAAGGGCCCTAATCTGCTGATATCGGCCAAATTATGTCAGAAAAGGTGTTGGCGGCGACACAGATTATGACGTACCATTCTAATATAACCTCTAATTTCATTCCTCGCTCTGGCATCACATGTACAACCCGACCTGCTACTGCTGAACTCTTACCAGCCTTTGTAATAATTTCACCTATCCTTCATAACTCCTATCATCATGACACCCCCATCATTCATGACACCTGTCATTCATAGCACCTATCATTCACAGCATTTATCATGCATGGCATTAGTTATTCATGGCACCTATCAGTCAAAACGTCTGTCATTCATTTTATATGTCATTCATGTCTCTATATCCATAGTCAATTTTCACTTTCTTCAAGAGTTAACGCACCTGAACCAACGGATTCCAAAAGTTTCTTCAAGGCCTTCCCTATGATCGAATGTTCACGTGTGTCCTAGTAACTATTACTATTACTCCTACCTGAAGTGTCTCTCTCTCTCTCTCGAGGAATCATTGGAATCATTGATTAACATACAACCAAATATTGTTTGAAGTGTCTGACATACTTGTATCACCTCGCACACTTGGCTGACATACTCAGACGACCTCGCACACTTGTCCACCACAATATGCTCTCCTACCCAGCCTTTCTCCTAGTATACATCTCTCTCAGATTCTCACCGCCTCTCGTCCTCGCCTGCTTTACCCTTACCGCTGATATAGATACAGCTGAACAACTCCTCACATCCACATCACTATCCTTAAGAGCTATCAAAAGCTCGGGACCCTCACATTCCACACATCCACTCTTAACTCACAGCTTCTATGTGTTCATAAGTTCAGATAACGCGGTTAGAATTTTTGTTCTCTTCAGTTGCGATGGCGAGTGTTACTTCGTTCGACTTTTATGTTATAGATTGGCAGAAACAACAGGTCTCATGGGGTGGCAGACCCTAGTTCTGCAAAATGAATTCCCGTAAAAGTGTATGTTTGTGTTCACTTAACTGATACACACCATGATGATGATGATCGTACATGGGAGATAACTATTGTACAAAGATTATGTAAAGACCACAAGACGTCTTTCTAATTCTCCTTCCTAACCTTGATCCGAGTCGGTGTGCGCGATCCTCTGAGTTGTCTAAGAGGGAAGGAAGATATGATGGAACAGAGAACATTGGAAGAACATAATCCACACGTGTGCTGACTATTACATTCGAGAAGGTTGAGAAACACGGGTTTTGAAGCTGAGCAATTTACTTCACAATTCTCTCTCTCTCTCTCTCTCTCTCTCTCACACACACACACACACACACATACAAAAGAGACTCGTCTGGAAATTAAGCACTGTCGTTGCGTGCCTGTGCGTACATTAAGCTTTTAACATAGTACGTTAATCCATTGGCTAATTGCTCACGAATTTCCGACACAGCATTTCAAAACTTGCTTTTGTCTCGCAGACACCGTTCTTTACTGTGGCTGTACCTTCTTTAAACACATTTTTGTGGAAGCTTAAAAACAACAATTAACGCCAACTGACTTCATAAATGATGCGTTAAGAAAATTTGCTTCTTTAATGGGAAAATAACAAGGTTTATAGTAGCCTGTCCAGTTCACTTAGTCTCGTAATCACTGAATGAATAGCGGGCCGAACGACCAGACAGCTCCATTGTCTGTCTTGCCCGCCTTGTTTGTGGATTACACTTTAATTACACGCGGAAGGGTCATGACAGTGTTAACAATATAACTTCAGTCGTCATATCATATACGGCGGGATATCTTTGATATCTCTCTGGGTAAAACGAACAAACAAAAATCAACTCGTGCTGTAAAATTAGCTTGTATTTGTACAGAGGAAAATGTTGTGGAAGTGAAGTTGTTAAGAAGAGGGAATGGTTAGGTTAGGTTAGGTTAGGTTAGGTTAGGTTAGGTTAGGTATGACATGTGTTTGTCTCATGAGTGTAGCGTTAGAGGTGACTTAAGGTTCTCATACCCACACTTTCTTCCCTCTGATATCTTTAGAAAAGCAGAGGCAGTCTGCTAATACCTTTCCCATATCTAAATGCTGTTGACGGTGGAGGCATGCATTGTACGAGAGGTCTTATTACTGTAATTGTAGTAAAATTTGCCTTGTCGGAATGCCTTTTATGAATCTCTGATTCATTGCCTTGTATCTAAGCATATTCTTTCCCTGCGTTTAGAAGTAAATTGTTTTCATTATTTACATAAAGATTTTATTGAAAAAATAATTCAGCCAGGATTTTGTGTTTTTGCAACCTTTCATGATAACGGTTATTGTCATTGTTTACACGTTTATTTTCGTATATATAAATCGAGTGTCCAGATAGAACCAGGTGTAAATACAATTCAATATTACTTATAGTGATGGTGATGACTTTTGCCGTGGTTGTAATGATGTTAGTTACGGCGTATAATAGAATCAAATGGAGCCCTCGTCATACTTTGTGACCATAACATATTTAGCAATTGACTGCAGTTTTACGTGGCTATGGTGTTATGATGTCGTGAGAAGACGGTCACCTTTGTCGAACATTTAAGTCTGCTC
>JAUTXX010512151.1:0-11879 GCA_032273605.1 Panulirus laevicauda | reverse complement strand
CAACAAACCTTCAAAATACTCACTCCGTCTCCCTCTCTCTTCACCACTACTTGTTATTACCTCCCCATTTGCCCCCTTCACCGATGGGACCATTTGTTCTCATGTCTTACGCTCTTCATTTACCGCCTTTCAAAACATCTTTTTATTCTCCCTAAAATCTAATGATACTCTCTCATCCCAACTCTCATTTGCCCTCTTTTTCATCTCTTGCACCTTTCTCTTGACCTCTTGCCTCTTTCTTTTAAACATCTCCCAGTCATTTGCACTATTTCTCTGGAAAAATCGTCCAATTGCCTCTCTCTTCTCTTTCACTAACAATCTTACTTGTTTGTCCAACCACTCGCTACCCTTTCTAATCTGCCCATCTCCCACCTTTCTCTTGCCATACTCATCTTTTGCGCAAGCCATCACTGCTTCCCTAAATACATCCCATTCCTCCCCCACTCAAGGCCCTTATGTCATTTGCTCTAAGCTTTTTCCATTTTGCACTCAATTTCTCCTGGTACTTCACTTCCTCACACAAGTCTCCTTTCCAAGCTCACTTACTCTCACCACTCTCTTCACCCCAACATTCTCTCTTCTCTGAAAACCTCTACATATCTTCACCTTTACCTCCACAAGATAATGATCAGACATCCCTCCAATTGCCCTTCTCAGCACATTGACATCCAAAATTCTCTTTTTCACGCGCCTATCACTTAACATGTAATCCAGTGATACTCTCTGGCCATCTTTCCTACTTACATAAGTATGCTTATGTATATCTCTTTTTAAACCAGGTATTCCCAATCACTAGTCCCTTTCCAGCACACAAATCTATATGTATGCAAGTGACACAACCAGACTACACCTGGCAATGGTTACATCACAAATGAGAAGTTGCCTTTAGCAAGGCTGTTTTATTATCAACTAGTGAAAAGGAGTACAGTCTTATCAAGGACTTCTCACTCCAGAGGAGCACACCATTTCCATCCATGTGAGTGGACTGGAGCCTCAAAGCTGCAGGAGCCCCTAAAACGTGTCCATTGGTTATTTACGAGCAATATGTCCTAAGTCTGTACAAACTGTCACTGTTTGTCTACCATTGACTCTCTGTCTTTACTTTTGTGTTGTTTGCTGTGCCAGTACATCTTCTGTCCATAGGTTTCTGGTGTTTTCATACTTCACTACCTGTATTTGTCTATTTTGTTAGTCATATCTGTCTTAACACATTTTCAGTCTCTCTGTGTAGGTTTATATTATCAATTTTTACTCACTTGTTTCTCTTATTTCCCTTCACTATGGGTGTATTACTATATCTATTTTGCTTTCTCTCATTTTGGCTTATAGTTGTCGGTGTTTTAGCATGTTTAACAGAAGATGATCCCCTTTCCTTCCCCATTCTGGCAGGAAGAGCCAGAGGAGTGCCCTTGGGACATATCAGTCCTACTCTCCAAGTACATTCTGGTCAGGGACAGAATTGACCTTATTGGCAAACTTGAAACCAGGATTGATCTGCTCGTAACTGCCATAACCCGCATGAAGGCTGCCATCGATGCAGGTTAGTACATGGGAAAAGGGGATGAGGGAAGCGTTTAGGCATGTTGAAGGGTAAGGAGAATTATGTAAAGGTGGAGTGGAGTTAATGGTTGAAAGTAAGTTTAGTTGAGGATGAAAAGATATGAAAGGGGTTAGTGAAGGTGGAGAGGGACATCAAAAATCATCTGCTACATCAAGAACTTGGATCATGAGTTGAGATATAAAAGGTGTAAAAAGTTGTAAGTTTGAGGTGAGTGAGATGTAAACAGATTTAGGGGAGGTGTGAGTGGAGTGGAAAATGGAGGCTACTGATGCTAGATGTATCATAGGTGAGATGAGAAAGCTGTGAGGATGTAAGAGAATGTACTGTATAAGTAAGGAGCAAGATCAGGAATTCACGGCCGAATTAATCCACTCACAAACATTGTTAGGATAACAATCAGTATTCGTGCCAATCTACACATTCTCATATTATATGTCCCTTTTGAAATTTCAGCCATATTTATAGTAAGCAGCAGTCTTTGCACTTTTGAGTATACATAGATATATTAATGGCATTCATGGAACTTTTCAATGTTTTTTTTTCCAAACCATTTGCTAGCTTTATAACTTCTAAAACAAATAACACATGTAACAACATGGTAAAACTTTATGTACAAGTGTGGTGAGCATCCCAGATGAATAAATATTCAGGTTGCTACTCTGCCAGCTGTATGATGTACATCTCCATATGCCATAAGATATATGAATTACATTATGCAATTATTTTATAATTTTCTAGTTCCAAGAATGTCATCTATATACATATACATACATTTAAATGCTTTTTTTCTCTTCTGCTCTAGTAGCTTTTGATGTACTGTCCTCTTCAGCATTTGATGGGCACTGACCAGCTGGATGGGAAAAAATCTGGGCAAAGGATATGGAAACATTGTATGAATTGCCAGTAATTGTTTTTTGATGCATTACATCCTTGTTAACCGCTCCTGGCTAACTACCAGAACCGTATCATACCACATACTGCACATCAATATTCATTCGGTTAGGTGTCCTAAATTCAAAGCTCATCTTACATGACTTGTTTAAAATTATTCACAGTTAGAGATAAACATCCTTTATAAAAAAAAATAATGGGATATTGGCAACTTTTAGAAAAAAGACAAAAGAGATTACAGAATAATGGTCTTTTTAGAGGATGTTGTACAAATGAAGATGAAATGTTATATGGAAAGAAGAGGAGGTTTGTATGTGTACATGAAGTTGAAGGGATATGTTTGGGGTAGGAATAAGGGGAACAGCTGGTGCGAAGGAGGAGGAAGCTATTTGTGGATAAGCGGAGAGGGGAGTTGTATGTTGGGAGGAAGGGTTATAGATGGGAGGAAGTTGTCAGGTGGTTTAATGCAAAATATGTGACTGACCAAAAAAACTAGAAGCATAGGTCTCAAGGTATAGGAAGCATATTCAGTGGAGTGTCATTTGCAAGTACTGTTCTGGGCTACCTCATTCATGATGGGGGTTGCATTCCAAGATGACAACAGGATCATTAAATTCATTATAAACAGTATAGTTTTCCACAGTAAATGAGGAATTCCCTTATTAGTCATTAAAGTTCCCCTTTTGATGAATATTCTATCCATACCAAGTTTATATACGAACACTAATAACAATTTGACCACAGAATGCAAAGGAACTTATTAAAAGAACGTTATGAGTACATTGTACATATCTTTACATTCTATTATTTACATGAGGGGAGGCTGATGGCCAAGTAAGAATGGAGAACTACATACCCTTGGAAATAGAGTGATTTAGGTGTTGGAGTTTTCTTCTCACAAGGCGTGGACAAAACTTGACCTAGTCAAGGCCATCTCAGTTGAAAGGAAAAAGAGTAAAAGAGAACGTACATATTACTCAGGGCTCTGAAGGTGTTTGTAGACCTGACTTTAAAAGGTTAAAATGTTATAGGAAGGGGGAAATGCAAAAGGGGGAAGAAACTTCCAGTTTAGCTGTTTTTGGAAAAAAGGAGGTATCATAATAATTATCAGTTTTCAAGTGCCCAGTCCTCACACTTAAACTTTGGGGAGTCACAGCCAGACATGTGCCTGTCTTTTCATCATTACAAATATCACTCCCCAATATCACAAGATCCCATGCCCAAGATGCAACTTCCAACCTGAACATACTGACTGATGACTTGCACATGACCCACAATAAAGAAAACACAACTGCATCACACTTCTTAATCTGTGCTCCCATCTATTGGATGTAGCAGGCTTTCTGAGTGCTTCGAGATCCCCATAGAAAGGGGTCTTTGACAGGAAGATATACACACATGTAGAAACTAGGGAGCAACACATAGGCAGAGGCATGGATGGAT
This sequence comes from Panulirus laevicauda, assembly GCA_032273605.1. Taxonomy (NCBI): domain Eukaryota; kingdom Metazoa; phylum Arthropoda; class Malacostraca; order Decapoda; family Palinuridae; genus Panulirus; species Panulirus laevicauda. The sequence continues at coordinate 7,984 of JAUTXX010512151.1, read as the reverse complement.
ATGGTATATGGAAATAGTGACATAGGTGGGTGCAGTTGTGAATCTAGGTGACTGTTACTCCAAGATTTTACAGTGTCCTCAGAAGCACTAATTAGTAAATAAATATGATACATGTGAAGTATTTATAATGAATTTTGTATATTACTGGATCCTATTCACTCAAATTTAAATCGGCAGCATACAACAAGATTGGTGACCCAGGCAGTCCTGGAGAAGAAGGAGACTATGGAGACAAGGGCAACAAGGGTCCTACTGGTGAACCAGGTCACTGTCCTGAAGCAACATGTCTAGTTGGACCAGCAGGTACTCCAGGTCCCGTAGGTTCCCCAGGGGAACCAGGACCTAAGGGTGAATGTTGCTATGGCAAACGAGGTCCTCGTGGACACAGAGGACCTTCTGGGAGAGGTATCCCAGGTGATCCAGGACCACCAGGACAAAGTGGCAAAAAAGGAGACCCGGGTAGGTTATCTTGGAACTTTAGTGAGATCCAAGGGTCACTGAGTGTGGATGTTATTAACTCTCTCAGTGGGTAATGATACTAAGCTTGTTTATGACACTCAAGTTGTCAGGGCTGCTAATTTTTACTGCCCAACTCCAATAAATTCTCTCCACAGCAGTCACATATTGGGTCACATACAGTGATGTAATGTATGCATTTTGGATACATACACTACTTAATATGTGTTTACTGTAGGTTGATTATTCCATTTAAATAAAAAAATATGCTTGTAATCTTTAAATCTTGAGTGGAATTAAGTTATTATTGACCACATGGGTTGAATATTTTTGTCAGTTTTGTGAGCTGATGAATTTTATTCACAAAATTAGTTCTTACTCTTTTCACTTATTTGAAATTTATTGTGGTGCAAGATAATGTCCATGAAAGTTACTGTAATATTTTGAGGAATGTTATACCAATCTTCTCTTAATCTTGGAAGACTTGCTACCTGAGAAATGTTCTTTAAATTATGATAAATGTTTTATTGCACTCTAAAAAGAGCATTTTGGTGAACTGTACTGTGGGACAGGTTTTTGTGTGGGCTGCACTTTAATGTGGATCCCAAAGAATTATCACGGGTAAAACAGCTTCTACCCTCCAAAATACCATGTATTCATGTTATTCAGTATTTATACTTCAAGCAAAACCAGCAGTTACTCTGTACTTGTGTGCCTTCTGTTTCATTTCCATAACACATTGGATACATGATCATTCCCTGTGACTTGTGCTAAGTCATTCCAAGATTAAATTGGATACATGCTTCAGAAATGAAACACTTTTGAAAAATTTTTAAACTAACATTATATGTAAGGAAATAAAACAAACCAGCCATTGCAATATCTTAAAACGGTGTGCAGTGCTGGGAATGTGGCAAAGCAGGAGCTGAGCTGCATTTTTCTTTTTTTTTCTTGCCCTTCCCACCATAGTGAAGTAGCTTCAGGAACAGAACCTCACTTCAGTTTGTTCCTTCTGTTCCTAATTCAGCAAATCATTTAATATAGGAGGAAAGGATTTTCAGACCCCGTTTCTGCCCCTTTAAGACACCTGTGACATGGTGATTAAAAAAATATTGTATATTCATAATTACCCCAGGACTAGCGTCAATGAAAAAGTCTTGATGTTACTCAGGACCTCTTTCTAAAGGCTTGTATGGTGCCAGGAAATCCTTTCCTCCCATTTTTTATTTTCCAAAACAAGGAATAGAGAGGGGGGGGGAGCAAGCTAGGATATTCCCTCTCAGTCTCGGTCCTCTGTTCTTAATGCTACCTCGCTAATGCAGGAAATGGCGAATATTTATGAAAAATGTATGTATACTTTTATATTTTCATACATGCTTACCATTTCCAACTTTAGCAAGGTTAATGTTAAAACCAGATGACTGAGCCTTTGAGGGAAAATTCCTCTCGGCACCTTGCTTTATCCCTACTTTTGAAAAGTAAGAGAGGATTTCCAGAGACCTGATCCTACCCTTGGTCACGTTCTTTAAGACGCAGGGATCCCTCTCTTTTGATAGCATGTGGAATCAAGTTGTAAACCTCCAGTTTTTCAAATTTGATTCTGGCAGATGTGATAAACCCCATGTAAATGGGATTGGAGTTAGTATTTAAAAAAACAAATGTGTATGCTTGCATTAAGTAGACTTCCAGTTTAACCACATACAGGAGGATATCAGTCACACCAGGTTTATGTAACACTAATGTGTCTACAAACCTCTATGTTTAAACATCATTTTCTACATTCTAAGTACGATAATCTTGACAAGGCACTCTAGTCACTGTCCATCACCAAACATGCTGGTGACACGAGCCAAACACCTTCATGGAGAAGCTTTTGTACAAAATTCACATAAGATTATCTTTAAAATGAAAAGGTCCACAAAGTAATTAATAATGGGCAGGTTATATGCAAGATTAAAAATATAGAATACTTTTAACTTTTAATTTAAAAAACTCACAAAGCATTCATTGCAGTAGTTAAATTATGTACAATGTGTCCAACCTGCAGACCACTGCCCATCATGAAAACAAAAATCATTATATGGAAAAGTAATCACTCCTGTGCATTGCAAGCATTTGGACCAATATAACCTACAAAGAGTAGTAGAATGACATCTTTCTAATTTATTAGTAAAATTGTAGTTTCATTTCTAGAGCCAAAGTCATTTCTGTAATACTGTACTGAATTGCTAACAATTGGTAAAAAAGAAATGAAAGCATATAACCACACTGGTCTGTCTATTTCACACAAATTTTATCTTGAATCACTCGTAAGCATGAGTTAGCCATTAATCTTGAAAGGAATTACCTGTGTACTGTTAAATCAATAGTTTACCATCTCCATGCATTACACAATGTTTATGCATACAAAAGGATATTCTAATTTCGTCAGGCCCTCTGCCCAGAGTAGCATAGCAATGGCTACATTACAGACACCCAAAATTAAGATTTCTTTGAAACCACCTTTCTTTTACTGAAAGGCCATCTTTATCACCAGCCCCATTCAATATCTGTAACATGGTCACAAACAAATCTACAGGCAAGGTAACTGCCTTTTTCTTTACTACATTTTTACTGTACATCCCACAATGGCAAGTGGTTACATTTTCATCAAATTTGAAGAGGTGCAAACTAAGTAAGCATGTTAGCCACACTGTGAACTTATTATGGGCATTCTCTTTACTATTTTATTTGAAAACAAAGAAAAATAGTGAACAAAACTATGCATAGTAAAACAATGCTGACAACAAACTCAACCCCAATGATTTTAATAATGAACCATATTATATAGCTGGCACAATTATTAACAAAGTGTAAAATGTTTCTGCATAATATGGTATTGGAATGAGAGAGAATAAAATCTCCAATATGCAAGAATTACTGTGCTTCATCGAGGAGCCATGAAGTTCTCAGTTCTTCATATGCTGACACTCGTGCAAAAACTGGATCATTTATCAAATTTGGGTCCAAACTGTAAAAAGTAAACCATTTCCAAATAATTGGCTGGCAGTGAACATGCAAAGAAATAACAACCACTCAATTGATAGCAGCAACATTACCACCAAGTTTCCTGCTATGGCATCTCTTGAAATAACAATTCCAAAATAAATTGAACATACAGAGGTGGATAGGACTACAATGCATCTTCCACGGTTTGTTCCCAAAGTCACAACCATATCCTTGTACTTGAAAAATGAAAAAAAAAGTGGACGAGCTGAATTACGTCAAATTGGTAAAATCACTGGGGAAGGAAAGGAATAATCGTTCTGCCAAAATAATGTCCCTCAATATACCAGAGTAATCAAGCTTAAATATTTAATGCTAGTAACACATATTTACTATCTAGAAAAAAAATTTACGTATGCTATATTTGTGAAAGATAAGCCTTACAATGAGTAGCTCTGCCTTTGTGTGCTGTAGGATTATTTCCTCCATTTGCATCAGTAAATGCTTTCATAAGATTGCTCAACTGATTTCTCGGTTAACTACCTATTGCAGTGATATTACTCATCCGAAATTCTCAGCTAAAAATGTAATATAGTAGAAAGTTTCCAATCAAGGCATGTAATCTGAAATATAAATCTAAACTCAGTAACCATAAACCCATTTCAACAAAAACAGCATAAAACACAAAAAAAGTGCTTATAAAAGCTGGTAATGAATGACAACACAGGAATCTGAGTGACTTTGCAAATGCTCTGACAGTATCATATTATTGTTCAAACTAATTAATGGATAATGGTGTAAAAATAATGACATGCCTCATAACACTGGTTTATGATACAGGTACCTCTCATTTGAGTTTAACCTATTAATCACACAGACATGCAGGTATCTGATCAAAGCCCCATGAAAGCACAAAGTCCTTTAACATACATAAATTTACCAGATACTTAACGATGTCCTAAGAATAACAACATAATTTGCCTGCATGCGAGTAACATTCCATCTACTGACAATCAAACCCACCATGTAATTTGTCTAAAAGTTCATTGCCACGGAATCTAGGAATGTTTCTACTAAAAAATGATTTCCGAGTATGAGAATCTCATTTTAAAACTGAAAAAGGAGACTTCATTTAGTAGTTTCATGGTCATGCCAAGCACATCAGTCAGCAGCCCTATGACCATGTCAGTTACATCACTCAGCAGCATAAGGCCAAGTCTAAAGCCATACCAGGATTATCACTTGCCAGCAGTCCCATAGCCATGCCAGGCTCAATCAAAATACATCACTTAACATCCACCCCTACAGCCATGCCAAGAACACAAGCTTATCACTTCACAGCCCAAAAGCTAAATCAGATATGCACCAGGTGCATCACTCAGCTCCTAATGCTCACTCGCATAATATTCAACAAGAGTAACCCTGTCTGCCAAACAAATAGGGCCTGAGGTTGGGTATCCCCAAACTATTGGTGGGCTTTTGCAAGACTGATCTTTGTTCACTTTCTTTCAGTCAATAGAAACTTGACCAATAGTGTGGTGGGACTGCTTCACAATTATATCAATATCTGCAAAGTATCCACAAGTTAGTACATATAATCACAGTGCAAATAATTTCTAAAAAGACTAATAAAGAGATATCTCAAAATCATTCTTGACTGTAAGAGTACCCAAGCTGGTGAACACAAAGAAAGAAGACAAAACCTCACATGTGGGAAGTGATAAATATAAGTCCATGATAAAGGACCAAGCAAGGTATGTGACTGAATGTTACTATCTTCAGTGATGCAGAAAAATCATATCTACAAGGAAAGTTTGTATATCCTAAAGCACACCTGGAGGCTATATATGCATATGTAAATATATAATGAACATACATTGTTGTTGTTATACATGTAGCTATACATACAATTCTGAATCAGCGACTAACATTTTTATACTGTAATTAGTAAGGTTTGATGAAGTGGAAACTGATTCAACAAACAGCTAGACTAACAAACATGATAAAACATTTTTTAATTATAATTTGTGGAAGGACTGTCAACCTATATTAAATTTTTCAATTTCTGTGTAACAAAACTTTGAACTATTATGCAATCCTGTTGTACACTGCAAAAAGGTATGCAGGAAACACATGTTTTTCCTAACATTATTTCAAGACAATTATTACGGTTGGGAAATCGGATATATTTAGTCACTAATGGTAGAATCATCACAGCAAAGGCAAATGAACCATCTTTAACTTACCATAGTCCATTTCTTCAGCCATATTCACAATGCAGGTTAAAGAACAGATCTTTGAACAAAAAGTACTTTCAAACCACCCTATCCTTCAAAACCTTTATCTGGTTCTAACTCTACATTTTTACTAGCTTCTGGAACCCTTATGCTTCCTCCACTGAGTAGAAATACAAAGTAGCACATTTTTTACACCTTTAAATCCTTCTCTCAAGTGTATTCTATGTCTCCCATACTCTCCCTTAATTCCACAGAAATTTCCTCTGCTTTTCTTTATGGACTTACTACCTCATTCAACCTATTTCCCGGCCATTCTGATCTATAAAGACTTGTTTTTACAGTATTTCTAACATCTACCAAAAGCCCATTACCATTTTTCCTCATGTTCACCATTTTGTGTTAGCCAGGTAAAGCCATTAACATGGGAAGAAACTGCCTCATCTGCTCTCGTCTACTTTTAAACTGTCGTGTATAATGCACTGAAAACAGATTCCCCTATCCACAACCAAGCCCCATAAACCTTTCTGTAATTATCATATCAACCTTGATATCTCATTCTCTAATGTACAGTTTCTTCCTTTATACATATCATCCAAATTTCTATTTCATACTATAACAGTGTTCATAACTATATAACAGTTTATGAGAATCACAAATGATCCCAGAATTTTTTTTTTACAGTCTTGCCTTCACCCTTTCCCCACCCCAAACTCACAACCTGATAGCTGTATCTATGCATAACTATACAGTGCTGAATATAAAGTCCTTTTTGAAATCATGGGAAGAGTATTTGGTATTGAAAATATATTGGATATGTTAAAATCAGCAACATAACATATGAATAAAGGTCTGCAAAATGTTAAAACCTACCATATATTACAAGTGTCTTGCATTAAAAAAGGGGAGCAAATGGAAGGTATCGTCATACAGTCAAGTACTCTGAAAGCATCATAAACGTTCATCCATCCACAAAAGTAATCTTATCCTTTCTTGGCTAATAAGAATTTTATAGCAAGCCAATTTCTATTGCAAATACTCTGTCAAATCTTTCGACTACAACAGCTTTAGGAGCTAAAATCTTTTTGTTCACAATGACACTTTTTCTAAAGTTATGATCAATATTCTTACTCATCTGTACTTAAAAATTTACCATTTAAAAAAATACACCAACCCCTTGCTTTATGCGGAGGCTATCTTCTGTGAAAACCTTGCCAAAAAGAGAAATTGCATTTAGTGAACCACACACCACAGTACATTGAAATTTTTTTGCATTATACTATATCCTGTGGTTTGTACATTCACTCTGGCTTTAAGCACACCAAAATCTGATGCTTCCTCACCAGCATCAGCATGTCATAAGATTTCTAGCTTCATTTCTAAAGTCAGAAGGGTTCTCTTCTGTTTAACAGCTGAGTCTGGGGCAGATGTTGCTGGACATTTGGATGCCATATTAACTAACAAAAAAAAACCAGTGGGTTGCAGGAAAATCACATTAGCAGATATACCAAAATTGCATAAGTGGCACAGATCCGTATACAATGTTGGTAACTGCGAGACTGACCTGCTACCAGGAACTAGTGCTCCAACCAAGACCCATGCTCACTGAAGGCTAGGTGCAATTTCAACCACACACACCTGCATAGTAGCAAATTTTGACAAACACAAATAGAGGAACTGGTAGAAATAAGTTCCTTACAAAACCACCCATAGTGATCCTACATAAAGTGAGGAATGTGTACATATACATAAATATATACATATATCTACATATATTTTTTCTTATGCTTGATCACCATTTCCCACAATAGTGAGGTAGTGCAAGGAACAGATGAAGAAAGTCCACATCTGTTCACAGCGATTATGTATATAAAAAAAAAATGTCTGTGGGGCCAGGATATGGATAGATACGGAGCTGTGGTTTCAGTGCATTACACATGACAGCTTGAGACTGAGTGAGAGCAAATGTGGTCTTTTTGTTTGTTTTCCTGGCGCTACCTCTCAGATATGGGGGGAGGGGACACTATTTCCTGTGAGTCGAGGTAGCAAGAGGAATGGATGAAGGCAAGCATGAATATGTACATGTGTATATATGTATATGTCTGTGTATGTATATGTTCATGTGTATGGGCGAGCATGGGTGGCGATGGGAATGAATAAGGGCAGACAGTATGAATTATGTAAATGTGTATATATGTATATGTCTGTGTGTACATACATGTATACATTGAGATGTATATGTGCATGTGTGGACGTGTATGTATATACATGTGTATGTGGGTGGGTTGGGCCATTCTTTCATCTGTTTC
>JAUTXX010512140.1:0-11880 GCA_032273605.1 Panulirus laevicauda | reverse complement strand
AAGATCATGTTCTTCCTCATTTAGATATTCAGTCGATCTCTTCTTGTACTCGTGCTTCTACGTCAACATCTGCTACGGTTTTCCCCATCAAATATCAAAAGAGGATTGAGTACGTAAACCTGTGCCACATTGTTGCTAACTGCTTACTTCCATCTAGTACGCTCTCGTCTTCTCTTATGTTCGCCTTTGTTATCCTTCACTCTCTTTGCCTCGAATGCCAGTCGTTTCCTATGTTCCCTCTTAAGGCCAGATAGGAAAGAGAGGAGGCATTTTGCCTTGAGGTCCTTCCCTTCCTGGGGCCCCCTTAGAAGTCCCAGATTAAAAGTCAGTGAGAGTGAGAGAGAGAGAGAGAGAGAGAGAGAGAGAGAGAGAGAGAGAGAGAGAGAAAGAAAGAGAGAGTACCTACGAGTGCCTACGGTGAGATTTTGCAATGTAGAGGGGCCAAAGTGTTGTGATAGACAGTACATGATACAGGGATTAAACAGAGTAGATAATCGGCAATGTTTCAAAAGAGGAGGCGAGGCTCACTTATGCCATCGCCCCAGGGCCTCCTGTTCGCTCAGGGCAGCCCTGGCTACCGCCCCTATAGTAACGAGTGTCGTTGAACACGTTCCTCCCGCTCCGCCTCCCGTCTCAATACCCACCTCACCCTTTGCCTCACTACCTCACCTCACCTAATGCTTCACCATGCACTTCCCGATGCACCTGATGCAGTCGATTGACAGCACGTCACCTCCTGTATACCACAACGCTCTAGTTCACTTTATCCCATGCACGCCTCACACCCTCCTGCATGCTGAGGCCTCGATCACTCAAAACATCTTCCACTCCATCCTTCCATTTCTATTTCGGTCTCTTCCTTCCCTCATTCAAATCATGTCTACACTCAAATTCCACCTTCACATTTAGATTCAAAAAACCTGTCATATTTCTTTACAGAATTTCAAATATGATTAGAAGACGGGACAAGCAAAGAAAAATTCCAAACGATAGTCATAGGCAAATGTCTTGGAATAAATTCATAGCATATGGACGTCAGACTCAATAGACAAAACTGCCAATCATATGAGAGGTCATGTCGTGGCAATGACCCACCCACTTGCCCTTGACTTGACCTTGTCCTCGGGTGTCCTCACAACTTCACATCAGTCTGGCACAGTAATCACATTTCGTCCTTTTTTTTTCCTTCATCTCTCCCCTTTCATTCCAGGCACACAAATTGAAATGCCTTTTTTTCTTTCCTATACGGCCGAACGAAATTAGGATTCTTGTTGCAAGGGTGCATGAGGAGGAGGGTGGGTGTGAGAGGTGAGACGACGGCGTGAGAAGGAAGGAGGTGAATGGTGAGAGAAGGCATGAGTGGTGGAAGGGAAGAAGAAGATGGTGATGAAAGGGAGGGAGTGGAGTAAGAGGGGATAAAAGAGAGGATGTAAGATGTAAGTGATGAGAGTGTGTGAGTGATAGAAAAGATGGACTAAGTGAGAGACATGAGATGGAAGGAGTAAAAGCTGAGAGAGAGGAAGTGAGAGGAAACGAGAATGAGAAAAAGAGACAGCAACGTCAGTCAGTCAGCAACTGAGTATAGTTACGTCGTCTGCATTCCACATCTCCTGCAGATCAAACAGCCTCGTGAATCAGTAGGTTCTTATGGAGACAGGAAACTTTCTCGTACCTACGTCGTGTTCATGTGACTTCGTTCATAGTGGAGGGTTGTCGAAATGCTATACACCACTATGGACAACACACCCATGATGAAACGCTTCGTCTGTCATAACTATTGTGGTGTTGCGTCTTAAGTCCATCTAAAATATTCGTGAAAATTCCGTAGATTACATGAATTTTACGTATAGTGTTGAAGTTTCTTGTACCAGTTGTCCTGGTACACGACGGTACGATACATTGAATACGTTAGTACGATACTTTGAACACGACGTTCCGATACCTTCGACCTGCCTCGTAAGAATTATGTTAAAAGTTCCTCCAGACTCTCATACCCAAGTGTCGTATCGTCGTCCTCAAGGGTCGTTCCGTTGTGCTTAATGGAAGGTCGTCCCGTCGTGCTCATGAGGTTGAACGCATCACCAACGCATTAATCTCCACGAATTAATGACGTATGTATCGAAGCATGATCCGGTACGCTTCACACTAGAGAGGTCGAACTGTACGCTTCTGAATCAGGAGAGATGAATTTGCTCATGAACTAACACATTTTTGCCCTCGGCTATTTTGTGGGTTTGTTATGTATTTTCAGTTTAATGACTGTTCAGTAATTGATAGCCATTAGAATCCAAAGGCACATAACTTGTCTCGTAAATGAGCTAAGTAATGAACTATATCCAGTCATGAAAAATTGGTAAATCTTTTAATTCAGTGCACGAGTAAGTAGATGGCCATAAATAAAGAAAAATCATTTGATTGATAAAGATGTCAAACTATTTTGGACAGAATGAAACGAATCATTTCAAGAAAACGATCATGAAACGTGACACCAATAATTTTCTAATGCAATATTCAAAGGAATACAAAGGAATTCAAACGACAACAGACCAATAGGACCTTACGTGGATGTTTGTCTTCGCGGGAATGATCAGAAAGCCAGAGACTAGTGTGGTAAGATGAGAGAGATGATGATGATGTAAAGAGAAATACCAGTAAATCTGACAAATAGCAACGTAGGCGGAGAACGTAAATAAAACTAGTGCCGGACGTGGATTTGAAACGCGGTAATTAACAAGCTGCTTTTAAGTACACTAATTGGTTAAACCAGTCCATGTGTTTGTTTGGCATTGTTTTATGTTTGTTCTGTGTAGCGAGTGGACTGTTATAGATCATTATGGCATGTGAATAAGACTCACTGCGGGAATGTTATTAACGAAGAAAGACGAGCCATTATGAGGGCGTCCACAAAGCACAGCAGCCAGCCAGTCCGGTCACGTGTGTGGGGGTAGTCCTTCGTAAACATATCACCCACGAGAATACGAAGTCAAACTCCCTCCTCCTGTAAACAAAGGTTCACTAATCTATTACGTAAGACTGAGAGCTTGTGACCATCCTGGAGAATATCCCTGATGCTGTAATGTCATTTACTTTCTTCTCCTCCAAAACGACAAACCAGCTGGCGGTATTTTCGTACCATTGCGAACACCAGCTCTGGCCTCCTCTACATCGTCAGCAATATCATCTACCCTGGCACCTGGTGTATCATCTATGGTCTACCCTGGCAATTGGTGTATCATCTACGGTCTACCCTGGCACATGGTGCATCACCGTCTACGGTCTACCCTGGCATCTGGTGTATCATCATCTACGATCTACCCTTGGCATCTGGTGTATCATCTACCGTCTACCCTGGCACATGGTGCATCACCGTCTACGGTCTACCCTGGCATCTGGTGTATCATCTACCGTCTACACTGGCACCTGGTGTATCATCTACCATCTAACCTGGCACCTGGTGTATCATCATCTACGGTCTACCCTGGCACCTGGTGTATTATCTACCGTCTACCCTGCTGGCACCTGGTGTATCATCTACGGTCTACCCTGGCAACTGGCGAGTAAATGCGTTTACGGCGAGAAGGGTTCCTGGCGCAGACCGACCGACCGCCTCCAGCCGACCTTGCATCACAGGAGTCACCGACCAGCTTACACTTGTGTTCGTTGTCCTCACCATCAGTGAAAACCTGAAAGAGATTATTTTCATTTTTATAATTTTTTTTAGGGAGGGAGTCGGGGGGGTGGGGGGATAGTGGCATACGTTTGAGGGGCTTAGCACTTCGCTGCACTAATTGGAAAGGTCAGTTTACCTTAACAGGGGGAAAAAAAAAGGATTAATGTCTGTTCTCTTCCCCTATGACAAACAGCCTCGTTAGGACGCGACGGTTCTGTTGCTGTCTGAATCTATTTGTATTCCGTTGCTTCATTGCTCCCACCACTGGCTCTTTGACGACGGATTCCCACTCTAGTCAGTTTACCCATCCGGCGAGTCAGGTTTCAGAGATCTCGTGAGACAAATATTCTCTTTGGGATAGAGCATTTATTTCACCACCAGTTTGGAGGCATGTTTAGCCTCGGGGAACCGTGTACAACTGGCACGACCTGCATATCAAAGAGACAGAGAGATTACTCGTCAGGGAAAAGAATAGGGAACGCCATATCTCTCGGTACACAAAAGAACACTGCTGAATTCGCTGACATGGTTGGAGAAAAAGATAGAAAAATTCCATCTTGCTGTAAAGAGATTTTTCTCTACGACTTGACTTGTAGGAAGGGAGGTGGGTAGGGAGGGAGGAGGCAACAATAGTCAGTGTCTACGTTTCTTTTGTTTCAACCGAGAGCCTACCAGGCAACGATGGTCGATGTCTGCGTTTCTTTTGTTTCAACCGAGAGCCTACCACGTTCCCTCATTTAGTACCGTGTTCCCTCACTTCAAGTTGCCTAAACGAAAAAGGGTGACATGAATTTCGAACTGCAATTTCGACGTTGAGAAGCACACAGCAGACGCGTCTCTTGCCTCCTGGGAAAGGCTGGCGCGGATGTGAAAGGAAGATCGGCGTGGGGATGAGAAAGGCAGGCGCTAGAATGACAAATGAATCGCTTAGTAGATGTGAACTGTAGAGGTTCGAAAGCCAAAAAGATCTCAGGATCATCTTGAACACCTGAAGAAGAAAGAGGAGGAGGTGGTGGTGGCGGTCGGTGGTGGTGGAAGAGGAGGATAAGGGCGGGCCAGAAGGTACATAAGAGAGAATCCAATCAAGTCTCCTCATCACCGGGTGGGTCACTGACTTCTGCAGTACTTACCTAACTGACAGTAGCGATCCGGAACACTTAAGATGTTAAACGGAGTCCAAAATTGACTGGAAGTACTTGAGTGATTGACCTCTGATAGCGTGGACCCCAATTAGAATAATGACCCGTCATGATTTGCTAGGGGGGGAGAGAGAGAATGTAGTACTCGTAATAGCAATGTACTCTCCCAGTGGGATGTGTGCCTCGCTCTCCCTCTAAAGCCTATTAGTACAATCGGTGCTGGACGAGCGGCATTATAACTACTGGGTACAAACTTGATACCACTAGGCTAGAGGTGAATGAGGTGAAGATCGTAAAGCTGTTGGTTTTCCTCCTTGTGGTACGGTCTTGGAATAGCACACACACACCACCCACCCGCCATCAGCCCACCACTAAAGACCATCCATCGGAAGTACTTTGCGCATACATAGTGTGTAACGTACTCTCTGGGGTACTCTATGTTGATGGATCCCGGGCTGGGCGGCGCAATGGTGACAAGATCGGAAATATCAGATATATATTTCTATTTAGCTGACGAGCGCTGATGGACAATCAATGTTGGCTGGCTCTTTACCTCGCCCGCTAACGAGTTAACTCTTTCTGGTTCGAAATGTCGCTTTATTTTCGGGAAAATCACGAGTGTATCCTGGGGAAAACACATTTACATTGCCTGTCGACTGGTTGGTTATCAAGCCAGATTCGTAAACATATACACCTCAAACGTAATTAACAAATCCGTAGATAATTGGACACCCAATCTCGTGACGAGATATCTATTTGCCTTGTCATTTGCTGGGGGATGTTGGCCATGAAAAAAAATATATATTTCATCGTTCTCTTTGAAACATTCCTCACTGTTACCATCATCGTTTGTCAAGTAATCTCAAACTGAGTAGATGTGCCAATTTGTATTGGCTTTTGATACCATCACTAAACCTTTTACGTGTCATAATTTTCCTGTTTCGGTATCGTATGTCTATCTAGTCCGGCACTGAAGCGACAGATCCATGTACTCAATGGCTACAGACAAAAAAAATCCTCGTCATATGGATAGGTACATAACGTCTGTCTCCCTCAATATCAACTCATTTTCTAGAGAAACCCAATGGTCTATTGCTGTCTAAAATCCTTTACATCCTCTGCCAGCGTCACCCACCGGCCCTGTACACTTCCTTAAAGGGTTGCTGACCCCTCCTGTGTCAACCAGAGTACCAAGAGCGTATCACATCACCCCGCGTCAGTAGCGTCAGTACGAAGGTCTGAAAGTACTGGTTGAGGTTTGTTCGTGATGGGATGTTATCAGCCTCACGGAGGTGGGGGTAATGACATATAATAACTGGTCTTAGGACCAGCGCAGACACTGCTTATTACACCGATAACCAGCGAGATCGACCGGGTTACGAGGGCAATAGGGCGATATAGTTCGAAAAAAAAGGGAATCTGATATAATTGAAGATTTGGTGGGTAGAGCCAGTGACTCGTGCATCCTTCCTGGTAAAGGATACAAGATAACGCCAGAAATGAACGACAGTAGTGTTTGCTTCTATGTTGCATATTGATCATCAAATGGTAAATAAGGAATTTCGTAAAGTATCTAGAGGTTCGAGAGCGAGCAGATCACAAACTCTGCATTGAAATGTCTAGCACCTACTTTCTAAAGTTTGAAAAACGTGCATAAGAGGTTTGAAGGTGGTGAGTTTTTCCATCATGTTATGTTCCATATGAGATCAAAAGGTAAAGAATGGAACTAATGTCATTACGAGGGCAGAACCTTAATCATCCATCAACGTAATTAACTACTGAAGACGATCGTTCTACATCGTAATGTCTTCAGGTGTCGATGCTCCTGGTGCCTGGCTGGATACATATCATCAGATACATTTCGTTACATAGTCAGAAAATCAGCTTCAACCTCCAAGAGTGAATCTAATACAGTTCTCTTTTCTCACAAAGTGTAGTCTTCAGGGTTGAGGTACTTTACTGTCACTCACAGAAACTCTCATCTTCTAGTTTTCTTTAAGGCTCTTAGATGTAGAGGTACGACGCCTCGTCTAACCGTTGTTATATAACGGTACGTTATCCTCTGACCGTCAGCCATCAGTGTCACTGTTCGCACCGAGAGTCTTGACGACCTCCTGTGAACTCATCCCAGCCTTAGAGGTGGATCGGGTCGCGCTGAGGTTACGATTACTCCCTCCCCTGTCGACAATGTTCCTCCTCCTGACGTGGCCGAGGGAGGAGTGTGGTTATGACTCAGTGAAGAACAGGAGCAACATCATCATCCAGTACTGTCATTTCTGCTTCCCTTGAGCTCCTCTTGTGTTACCATACCCTGGACTGCTACCGTGGATGAGTGGGACGTGATTATAGTTAGGAAATGTCTATTGAATGTTACTAATGCCTTTTTTTTTTTTTAGGATATTAGGATGTGAACGTCCTCAAACACTTCTATCTTTTCCATACTTAAACTCCTTTGAAAGTTACAGTCTAGGGTGACCCTTGACCTGTAACTGTCATCACATTCTCACCGTGACCCTGACTAACGAACTGGCCTATTCTTCAAGACTTGTCACTTCGTCGTCCCCTGCGGTTTCCAAAGCACTCCTTCATCAGGAGCCATCACGATTATGTCCTTAAAACGTCCAAACCACCTCAGTTCTTCATCAGAGATCATCATGATCGTTCTCTCATAACGTCCAAACTACCTGATTGCCCTAACATTGGAGGAGGAGGAGGAGGAGGAGGAGGAGGAGGCTGTTGAAGGAACATTAGGGAGGAAGGAAGGTAGAGAGGAATCTGTCCTATACACACAGTCCAGAGGCTCAGCGACTGCCCCTGTAGTTACCCCGAGGTGTCGCTGACCTCAAGATTAACTTGCAAGTGAATGAACCCCGAGGAGGCACAGGGTACTGGTTGTATTTTCGTTTACTGTCGTTCTTGTCGTGTTCTTCTGTAGATCTGCAGCGTAAAATTAGTTGACGTAAATAGTTCTGGGAGTAAATGAGAGCACTGGGTATACTTTCTTACAAGCTCCGAACAATATCACAACAGTTAACTTCAGGATCGTTTAGCAAATATAAACAAACGCCAGTGTGTACAACTGGTATTGTACGGGTAAGTCTGACTTGGCCTGAGGTTACATGACCGTAACTTTATAAGGTACATAAGGTCATGACCTACACCCTGTGTCAGTTCCCGCGGGGCAGTTTGTTGAATATCGGAAAAAACTGACTTCATAACTAAACCTTTAAGAAGGGGGAAAACAAATTGTAACCTTATACATTAAATGCTTTCTTCAAGAGCACCTCTGATGTTAAACGACCGCGCTCTTACATTTATCACATGTGGTTTTAGAATTACCGAAGGTGTATTAAGGTGGAGAGCAGAAGCATTAAGACTATGAATGTTTAAGTGATTAGTATGTGTGTCTGAGAACCAGCGTCCATTCAACTAAGGGTCGAATTAAGGTGGTGATGTGTTCATGGTGTCACTAAGGTCACATTTCTGCGTGACGATGGTCATATCCCAGTGGGGGAGGCCTTATGATTCATAAGCACAGGGGCAGCAACACAGAGAAAGGATAAAGAAAAGGGGGAGGGGAGAGTTAGAGAGGCGGAGATTGAGTGCATGTGTGAATAGGAAATACAGATGGAGAAAGAAATGGGAGGAAGATTGGTGAATGTTAGTGTAGAGAGATCAGAGTAAAAATGGGTTTACAGAAAGAGAGAGATGGAGAGAGGAGAGAGAGAGAGAGAGAGAGAGACAAAGGAATAGAGTTGGGGGGAAAGGGGAAAGAGGAGGATTTTTCTTACTATAATGATCCTCTACAAAGATAACTGGCCACGTTCAGTGTAACTTGTATTCCCGTATTACGTTCTTTGGTGTCAAAAAAAAAAGAAATCCACTTACGAGCTATTGACTCTTCGACAAGTTCTCATTAGTAATCTATGTTATGGCAAAATTTTCCATTTTCCATAGAAAACGGTCTTCTTTTTTACTTCGTAATAAATCAGCTTAATACACTAATGAGTCATTATTTGATACGTAAATAGGGAACGTCAATCAACCTTTTTGTTTTGCTTTTTTCCCTCCTCAATACGTGACCTCTTGTGACGCTATGACCCTTTTCCCACCATCTTCCAAACGACCTCATCTCCTCCCATCTCCTTTTTTCCCCCCTTTCCCCGGATATGGTATGGAGATTCACCACGTATTTTCTGCCAGGAGAAGCCTTGGGGAGGGAAGGAAGAGCAGAGGGGAAACACAAGAGGTAGAAAGAGAAAAAATGGGAACCTCACTCGCTCTGCACGTAAGCCAGTAGATAAGGGTCGGTGAACCTTACGGACTTCCTCAAGGCTGAAGTGTGAGCCAATGATGAACTTCGAGAATTCTGAACAACTTGTTATGTTCCTCCCCCCTCGGGATCAATGTTTAGTACGAACAAGGAGATGATTATTGTTTTTTCTGTACCCGGATTTTTTTTTTTTTTACCGGTAGGTGGTAAGGCATCTGTTATGGTGATACTGCCCGTAGGTGCTCTCTCTCTCTCTCTCTCTCTCTCTCTCTCTCTCTCTCTCACACACACACACATGCATGTATAATTTGTTGACGCCGTAGAGGAGGAAAAAAGTATATAGCCCCATTCGTGGTCATATCGACTGGCAGGTAGAATAATGAGTGTAGAGAAAGGAAGAGAAAAAGATATAGAACTGGATTGATATCAGTTCCCCAGTGTACCAGATCCTTGAAGGGGGAGACCTTACAGAAGGAGGAAGGAAGAACGAAGAACTTTTCACAGATTTGCTTTACGAGTGTGTGGCGGGAGCTGAGGAATTTGAAAGTGACCAGTCTGAGCTGAGGTGAAATACAAGGAAAACAAAAATCTGGAAGGATAGGAGGATAAACAATTCCTGGGAATCTACCCCAAGCGATATGGAGAGTTCTTAGGAGTCCGAACTGAAGAGAAAGACAGGAGGAAAAAACTAGAAGGATAAGAGTATAGATAATTCCTGGCGATCTACCCACTCACTCCATCAATCAAACAGGTCGTTTGGTTGGTTATTTAAGCTTTACAGACTTAGAAAGACAGCCATTCATGTCACTCTGTAGCCTGAAACAGAGATGCCTATAACAACACCTTTGCGTACTAAAGATCATTCTAGTACCATACGCGCATTCACTGCAGAATCGACCTTGAGTCGAACAGCTGGTTGCTTCGGTGGTTCGCCCAGCTTCGAATCGGCGGCGGTCGGCGGAAATGAGTCAGTGACTCGATGTTCGAATCCCAGGAAATGATTGTGTATTCTTGTTCTGTCATCTATAACATTTCCAATTTCAGTTTATTCCCGAAACAGGGACAGACAAAGAGGTGCCCCCTTTTAGATGTAAATATCGAAAGATCAAACAAGTCGTTAGTGAGCAGTATTTTGGGTAGAATGTGTACACATTCCCCGAATGTGAATTGCATTGGATCATTTCATCACCGTTGTTTGTAAGCGTAATTCAATTAACGCTTCGATAGTCACATTATGTGAAATTCTCTCTCTTTCGTAAGTTCAGACTTAGAAAGCAAATTTTATCTGATTAAAAAAAAGAAATTGCCATTAGATTGCTAAGGAATTGTATGTGAAGTATCTGGGATAAAAAACATAGCCTAGTTCGCTAGGTTCCCTGCCTATCTCCTACGTTGTCACTGCGTCTGTGTTCATCGACTATTCTAATTCCTACAAGAAATTCACAATGTTTTTGTATCCGTAATTGGCTAAAAGAAAATACTCCTTTACTTGTATCTTCAGATCTTGATCAGTATGACTTTCAAGAAACAGTCGATTTTCTCTTTTTATTTATATTTAAAGAATTTTTTCCATTACGTTGAAACCTAAACTGTCAACATCTATACATATAACAGAACACAGAGGAGTACCTTAAAACACGCTATCTTAAAATCTATACCTTAAAACACGCTATCTTTAAATCTATACCTTAAAACACGCTTTCTTTAAGTTTATACATAAAAACAACTCATTTAAAGCATATAGGCATGACGACGCCAGCCCCCCAACTACCATTTATCACCGTCGAACAACCCAGCGTCATTCGCACAAAGTCCTGACCGAGTTTTCATCCTTCTGGATCCTTGGCAGAGACCATAGCGACTCCAGTTCCCCCTGAGGAGGGGAGGAACTGCCTTCCAACACACCTCCACAATACCCACCACAGGAGGTAAAGTTACGCGTCATCAATTGTATTGTGTTTTTCGGTCGGTTGGTCAATATTTACGAGTATTCATTACCTGGTCAATATTCTCGAGTGTTCATTACATGGTCAATATTCTCGAGTATTCATTACGTGGTCAGTATTCACGAGTATTCATTACCTGGTCAGTATTCTCGAGTATTCATTATCTGGTCAATATTTTCGAGCATTCATTATCTTAGCATCATTTTCTGTAATATTATCATCATTACAATCTGACTTAGGGTTATCTTATTTTACACACAAGTTTTATATGTTTTAGAATCATAATTTAGTTAATATTTGTAATCTTAAATCATATTTCATTTACGTTTGGTTTATTTCCTGTTTTCTTTCACTGCACTGAGGATCGCCCTCATTTATATCATTTCAGTGAAAATCAAGATTAATATAATCATTCTGTGTATCAGGTCCCAGTTTTACGTGGAATGCTTCTGTAAACGACGTCATACAGTTCACGTGTGTGTAAAACATTTAAAGTTTTTTCCTCGTGTGTGTTTGGTAGTTTGCATGTTAAGATACATCAGTTAACCGTGATGTTACCAGACGTATTTCTGGTATTATTATTGCAACGTACTGTATGTGCAGCTACTGTTGATGCAGAAGTACTTGGGGAATGAAACCACTGGAGGTAATTGGGAATAGTAGTTAGTCAGGGTTTTTTTCTCCTGATTATTGCAATACGTTCATTGGGCATGCATACATACATACAGCCATACGTACACCCACATAGTCAAGCCAGGCTAAGGCTTACCCACCCTCCCACGCTCTCTCTCTCTCTCTCTCTCTCTCTCTCTCTCTCTCTCTCTCTCTCTCTCTCTCTCTCTCTCTCTCTCT
>JAUTXX010512129.1:0-11880 GCA_032273605.1 Panulirus laevicauda | reverse complement strand
CAAACTGTGAACCAAGGTATATCTTACTCACCTCTCTAGCCACACCATGAACAAGATATATAGATCTCACCTCTCTCGTGGGGTAGTAGACGAGGTTCCAGAACCAGGCGTGGCCTTTAGCTGTGACCCCGCCGGGAGACAGCAGCGTCTCTGGTGTGAAGGAGAGGAACCTGTCTCTACCCAGGTGGTCGCGAGAATCCGCAGCCATCACGCCTACCGCCGCCAAACAAGCCCCTGAGAGAGACCCACATTCATTGTACAAAGTCGCAGTCATACTGTGGTATTTCTAGCAACAATCATATCAACGCTCCCGAGTTTCAGTAAGAGTAATGGGCACCTCGAACTTTAGAGTAAAGGATTGAACAGGATTTCTTTTTTTCCTCCCTCGAAGGCTCAGGTCACGAAGGAAAGTCCTGTTCGAGATCAGGTCTTGAATAGGATATAAAGATAGCTAGGACGACAGAGAGTTAAAGTTAGAATAGGTAGAATAATCTAAGAGTTACGGAAGAAATATAAAACCTGTCTTTTAAAAAGTGGCCGGTTGTAGTTGTTAAGAAAGATATGTTAAGGTAATGCATCCAAACATTAGCAAAGTAAGGAAAGAAAAAGACATCATAAAAACCCAACCTTTAATTGCCAACGGCCACACAGTTGCCATGTCATGTAGAGGCTTACCGAGTATAATATAGATTAGCTAATAGCGGGGAGTACACATGCAGCTATTTCTCCAGACCAGAAACAAGAGTAATATCTGCAGAAGAGGGAGAGAAAGATAAGCTGTGGCGTAGAGCAAGTAAGTCGAATTTTAAAGTGATATTGGAAGAGAAGAGTCGAGTCCGGATGCCTTGGAACTGATTCTGTCAAGTATGTAGGCTTAGAACCTCCCTAGTTGTGAGAGCAATACTCCATACAAGGATAAATACATCCTTAAGGAGTTACTATTCACATGGAATAATTTTCGTCATCTGAAAGCGACTCCAGCTTTCTGAGAGGCAATTCTAGTTTTCTTTTCTTCTGTAAACTGGGTTTTAAAGTGAGTGGTTGTATGAAGAGTATTTACTACACATGGAAGGGACTGCTTGATACTCTATGATGAAGTTATATGCTGGCTGGCAGTAATAGGATCCTACATTCCTAATCGATATGAATGGAAACAGGATCGTAAAGCACAACTTTCCTCCCACCCACCACCTCCCTAGGGCGCACCAGCTGGCAGGCAAATAGTTATCATGGAGAACCATATATTTGTGGAAAGAACATAGCTGATATGAAAGTGACGGGAAAAGTGTGAATGGAAAACACATTCTGATCCAGTTTTAGGTGCTGAATGATCTGAGAAGAAGGCTCAAATCTACAAAGAAAACGAGAATGAAACACGCATCCTGATTTAGTTTTAGCTGCTGGATGAGCAAAGGAAAAGGCTCAGTGTGACGCTAAAACTTAAGGTACAGGTGTATATTTGGTGATTCTTGAACAAGACTGTCCGATGATGATTATTATCATTCAAGTGTTTGTTTAGTCGTGATTTAAATGTTCTGGCAACATCTGGCGTGACTTAACTCCGATATTACACAAATCTTTTGTTGAAAAAGTGAGGAAAGATTGACAAAGAGGATATATGTGTCAGAGGTGGAGGGAGCGAGGAGAAGTGGGAGACCATATTGGAGGTGGAAAGATGGAGTGAAAAAGATTCTGAGTGATCGGGGCCTGAGCATGCAGGAGGGTGAAAGGCGTGCAAGGAATAGAGTGAATTGGAATGATGTGGTTTACCGGGGTCGACGTGCTGTCAGGGTATGTGAAGAGTCTGGGGTAAACCATGGAAAGTTGTGTGGGGCCTGGATGTGGAAAGGGAGCTGTGGTTTCGGTGAATTATACATGACAGCTAGAGACTGAGTGTGAACAAATGTGGCCTTTGCTGTCCTTTTCTAGTGCTACCTTGTGCGCGTGCGGGGTGAGGGGGTTGTCATTTCATGTGTGGTGGGGTGGCGATGGGAATGAATAAAGTATGAATTGTGTACATGTGTATATATGTATATGTCTGTATATATATACATATGTATACGTTGAAATGTATAGGTATGTATATGTGCGTTCGTGGACGTGTATGTGGGTGGGTTGGGCCATTTTTTCGTCTGTTTTCTTGTGCTACCTCGCTAACACGGGGGACAGTGACAAAGTATAATAAATAAATAAATAAATAAATGAATAAAATATATGATATATATACATACAGTAATGAAAGACATATCCCAAAGTCCTCAGGACTTCTTCAGCATCGTCCTCTGACTGCTGATACTCCAACTCCATTATCAAGTTCATCAAGAATTTTTACTTTCTCCTCCATTGCAAAGTTCTTCTTCCTCTTGCCACTAATAGTAGTAACACTTCCTATTGCCACTAATAATACAAACAGAAGTAGCTGGGTGCTTTCACATGGTGAATACAGTGCTGCACCACATGGATAACAAAAGAAATATATGACAGCTGACCATTCATGTTGTCTGTGCTGTGGCAGCTAGAAGAAGACTGAAGCTTTCAGTGGCTGAGCACTACCCTCAAAGCCCTCTGGTGGTGAGACAGAATGCATCCACCCAATTGGCATCGCAAATTTGAGAATTTTATTCACAACTATTAAAATAATGAGGGTGATTCAGGTTGTCGCAACTTATCAAAATAAAATCATAAAATCACAAATAATTAATATTTTCATGTTATTATATTCATTATGTAATTCTGAGGCCTCCTATAGCTTCTAGGATGTGCTACAAGATTTTAATCTGTAAATATAACCTTGCTGAAGGTGGCCATTCATCTGTGGTGTAAACAAAAAGTGATTCATCTTTACTTTCATATATACTTACACTTTAAAACTGCTTACAGAGAATGTTAGTCTCTGAAACAAGCACCTCCCGTGACCAAGGTGAAACTTAGCAACCATATAGTTGTCAAAATATTGGCAAGGGGATATAGATGAAGCCTGCAAGCATTATAATGGATCCCAGTCCCTAGCAATTATGTCTTTATATGAAAACATCCAGCATTTGAGGGTTAGGGTGAATATGAGGGTATCAAGGAGCATGTAACAAAGTTGAGGTTGTAGTGATGAAGGCCTGTGCCTTGAACTGCAAGGCTCAGATCAGGGGCTAAATGTGTTGAACATATGGTGAATATGTCCTCTGACATGACCCTTATGGGTAAGATCAAAGGTCAGTGATTAAGGATGTAGAATACCTTTGTCCTGACCCTATGTAAGGTTCATCTCAAAGGTGAATGATGTCATAGGTGTAGTTAAGGTGAGGGTGTTGTGAAAATAGCCTTTTACCTGATCCATATGACTCAGGTCAAGGACAAGTAGTGTAAAGAGGGTAGTGAAAATGTACTTTAGTTAAGATGGCCTTTAACCCAATCCCCAAAATGATCCAGGCTAAGTTTAAGGCCGGCTAAAGAAGTTAGTAACTGTAAAATTTCACTAACCTGAAAAGGTTTCTCTCCTGTATGCACAAGCTGATGTCTTTTAAGTTTTGAAGATTCTACAAAAGCCTTTCCACATTCAGCACAAACATGTACTCTGGGGCCATGAGTATGTAAATGCTTTCGCATAGCTGAGTTGTCACGAAACATTTTATTACAACCCTGTTGGAAGAGTTATGATACATAAGATGCCCAGTATTGTGAAAAATTGAAAAACATAACTTTCATCACTCATACTAAAGTTTTAGATTTTTTCTTATATTCTAATTTTACACAGTAATATAGCAGACACAAAATAGATCTTCTAAAAACAATGGTTCACACAAATCTGTGAAAAGTTTCCATCCTTACTATTTCCAAAACATTGCATTATCCTTCCTTTATTCTCCCTTATTTCAATTTACTCATTCTTGCTATCCATATCTGGTCTCACTAGATATCAATTGCATTACAGAATCCCATGTTGTGTTTTATCAAATAATCCCATCAATATAAGCGATCTTCATTTCATATCGTATTTTATGTAAGGATCACACACAAAAACACACACACAAGCCATGAACATGAACAACTGTGGGCAGGTAGATGTAGTAGAAGCAATTTCAGCAGCTGTTCAGTTTGAAGGGAAATTAAAAATGCATACAAAATCTACTGACAATAGTGGGCAGGGAGGTGCAGAAGGAGCAGTTCTGGCAGCTAATCAAGACACAAAAGGGGTAGGTTGAAGTAGAGGAAAATAGACCTGGGGTTATACAAACTGAGGCCCACAGGAAATTTTGTGAAGTTTTAAAAAGAACAACATGCACTGTCAGAGATGGAGCAATCAAAAAAGTTTATGGCCTGGTTAATGAAAGATTTAGTAATGTAAAAAGTATATGACACCAGAGCTGAGCTTTTTTGTTACAAGAAACTTTTTAGTGACAGTCAGACATGGAGGTTGACAGTTCCACACCAAAAGATCCAGCTGAAATTAGAAAGATTGTAAAGCAAGAAGTCAAAATATGTAAATCACTGATTATCTTTGGTATGAGAGCTCATACACCAGATAATGAAGAAAGGGGAAAGAAAGAAATGCTTATCATAAGATTACTAGAGGCTATAAAATTACCAAATGCAATCTTTGGAGATAAATGAAAAAGAGAAGAATTCGAGGTTAAAACCAAGACATTACCAGTTAAGGTCACATTTAACTTGGAGTCACCTAGCTAGGAAGTACCTAGGCATGCTAAGAAACTCCGAGACTGTGAAATTCAGTTGGGTATTCATCAAATGTGATATAGGAAGAGAACGAGAAATGCAAAGAATACAATAAGAAGACAAAAAAAATGCAATGCCAAATGAGGCAACAGGATGGAACAGCCCCACTTACTTTAAAATTACTTTTGTTAAAATCATAGTTTCACATGCATAAATCTGGATAAAGCCATATCAAGTTCCATAAAATAAATATAACTCTTTCTGTAACACTTTCAGAACCCTGAAAATCAATTTCACTTTTAAACTTTATAAAGCAAACATCACATAACCTTAACCCCTTCCAGTTCTCCATAGTTTGGCTTCACTCTTAAATTTCAGTATCTTTTAGCTTTTGGAGAAAAATTACATTACACAATCTGGAACTCCATCATCTGATTATTCAACATAGTTTTACACTGTCTTCCCTTTCACATGCACCATTCTTTTTTTTCCATCTATATATAATTTTCAGTACTGTACATGCAATTCCTTTCCTACCTTTTCACAGTACCTGTACTCTTAGCAAGCTCAAGTATCCATTTTTGTTAACATTACAAAGTATGCATTACATAACCTACATGCTTTTCATTACTCCTCAATTCAGTTTCTATTCCCAGTTTCAAAAATACCTTCAAACAAGTTCAGCAATGAAAATCTAGTGACAAAATGAACCCTAGCAGAACCAAAAAACAAATCACCCAGAGGATTCAGAGGTAACAAAATTTCCACAGAAAGAACTCAAGTAGTGTATCTTCAAAGCCCTTATCTCAGATATCACTGATTTTGTAATAAATTCATCTTGCACACACAGCACAAACCTTGTGTGGACAGGCAATTGTTCTGGCAATGTCATCACTATTGGACTTCTTTGGCTTAATCTTTGCAAACTCTGCAAGTTGTTTAGGATCCGAGAGGTCAACCCCAGGTATGCCAGCCAACTTCTTATTCGACCCAGCCATATATTCTGTGTAGTCTGGGTCTGGCTCTGGATTACTTAGGTCATCTGAAAAAGTGAGAAATTACCATGAAAAGAATTTCTTCATATACAATCACTTCTAAAATCTTTAAAAGTAACTGCTTTTACATGACAGGAATTATCTTAAGATATACTAATGTAGATGTAAGTGGTTATGGTAAAAGTTATTTTCAGTTTTGTAGCAAAAATGGTTCTTGAAAATTGTTTTGCAGTAATAGTACAGTGTCTAGATTGTAGAAAATTAATGAAAGAGTGATTTGGAAAATTGTGTTCTATTATGTAATTTAAAATAAGAAAATATTTGGTAAAGGTTATGAAGATTATGGAAAGTGTGAAGTTAATCAATGTAAGAGTAGACAAATATCTTGCAGAAAAAATCAGCAGAACCAATGAAAACCTCACTTACCTTCCCCTGACAGTCAAAATTTAGAGCATAAACACCACTATAAAAACATTAACATGGTCCACTGTTGGGTACTGTATGAATTGGCTGTTCTGAGGAGCCAAGGCAGTGGCCAAAAAGCCACTTGGTCTGTCATCTATTTGTTTACATTTGGGGATAGTTAGCATAATCAATAATGGGTATCTATTCTACCTAAAATAATGAAACAAATCAATTTCAGCTGCTGGGGGAAGTTAGGTGACTTTTTTTATGACACCTGATATTTTACATATCTTTACATTAATCAGTCCTACATTTTCCCTCATTGTCATGAGCCTTAACACTAAGACTTTATTTAGTAACAGAGAAAAACATACTTTTAATCATGCTCTACCTCTCTTATTCTATCCTCTAAACTCTATAATATCACTGAAAAAGACAAGTAATTTTATAAAGCTAGTTTTGTTGCATAGCTAACTTTTAACCTAATCACATATCAGAATATTCACTTTCTATCTACATTCCATCTATTTAAAAAAAAATTACTCTTCCATTTCTATAGAGTGAACTTGGTCCATAAAGGCTTGTACCTACTGTGGGCACTAATTTTGCAAAATTGTGATCCCAAAACTGCAAGCTTGCAAAAGGCAGTTAGTTAATTTCTTGGGGTACGTTTACTATCGTGAAAAAATTCATAATCACAACAATGCATTCAAAATTTCATTAACCTATAGGTTAACTGATTTGATTTTGTGTGATTTTTAAAGAGCTACAATCTAATGGCGATTCAAACCTTTTTGGCAAGAAAAAGATACCTAACTAAAAACATTTTATCTTGAGTGATTTCTGCTTTGGTTGACTTGAAACTGCTATATTGAATTACATATTTTGGCCTCATTATTCTAAGTTATTACATATATATTATCTAAAATTTCTTTAGTACTTTTATATCAACTATTATCATTAAATGTTATCTAAAATTACTTTAGTACTTTTATATCAACCATTATCATTAAATGATTCATATCTGACTTTGAGCCTTCTATTTTATTTGCATTCAATTTGTAAATGCTCCAGATAATACTCAAGAAATTGAAGCCTTTGCAGGTATAGCTTACTGGAGCATGTCCTTAAAGTTACAATGAATCAACATATCATGAACAATCCTAAATCTACAAAGAACTGTCTCAAGAGATCTATTCTTGTTGAAAGGTCACATTTCAGTGCCTTTCTTTAACTTCTGCAGTTCGTTCTTTTAGATTTCCAAGGCCCATCCAACTTGCCATTTACAGGTAACAGATTTATTCATTCTACACATTAAAATCATTGTATTCCAATGGTTTGGAAATTGGCTAAACGGCCATAAAAAGAATAGTGATTAATACTCAAGCTTCTGTAAGATTAGGTGTAAGTGGTGTCACTGGGCCAGTCTTGGGACTAGTTTTCATATATATATATATTAATGATACGGAAAATTGGCTGCATTGTAATATATCAAAACTTGCAAATGATACTAAGTTGGAATATACATCTACAGTAGAAACTGAACAGCTGCAGCTTCAAATTGACATAGACAGACTGATAGACTGAGCTTACAGGTGGCTGATGAGTTCTAATACAGATAAGTGCAAAGTTTTACATATTGGTAGTAAATATGAAAAGGCAAGCTAAAGCATGAATTCTGCTGAGCTACACAACGTAAATGATGAAAATGAATAATGCGTAATAATCTCTGATGACCTAGAATTAAGTAAGCAGTGCACAAGAGCAGTAAAATGGGGCAACCAAAATTCTTGGATTCATTGGTAGGGTTTTCAAATCTAAGTCAAGGGAAATTATCCTCACTCTTTACAACACACTGGTACATCGCCATCTTCAATATTGTGTTTACTTTTAGTCGCCTTTCTGAGGAAAGACAGACAAAATGGAAAGAACATAGAGGCAAACTACCAAGAGGCTATACCAGCTTCAAACACAAATCCTGTTAGAGCTTACCAAACATATTCAAACGGGTAAAAGGTGATCTAATGCAGGTATCCAAAATCATTAAAGGCTTTGATAATCTCAGTCTAATGAACTATCTTTTTTTTCAACTGGAGGCTTCTGTCATGAACAGAAGTCCACATCAAGGCCAGGCCCTAACTGAAATGTAGAGAGGATTATGAATGGCAAAGTATTTACGAATTTGGAAGAGGAGAAAAACCCGTCTTTTAAAATACGTCAGGTCACAGTTCTTGGGAAAGACATGAGAAGGTAAAGAGTTCCAGAACTTCCTAGTTTAGGGAAAGAAGCAGTTATCAAAAGAGCCCATCCTTGAGTTGCCAGCGGACACATATTAATCGTGTGACACAGCAGCTTGCTGAGCATTGCATGGTCCAGCTAGTGGTGGGGGTACACAGGCTCTTGGGAGCAAAAACCAAAGTAATACCAATTGAAAGGGGAGAGTGTACCAACATTGCAACACAAAGCAAGGAGATCAAAAGTTTTGAAGTTTGTTTGGGATAGTTTACGTTAGACCACTTTCAAATCTATCAGGTAAGGATCCAGAGATTGAACCACCCTAGATGTGAGGGCAGTACTCCATACAAGGACAAATCAATCTTTTGTATAAACGGTGCAACTTTTCAGAAGCAAAAAAATTTTGACATCTAAACAGGATAGAGAAATTTGATTTCAATTGAGATAATGGTTGCAAACTTTTGGACAAACATTTTACCTCGAATAGGATGAAGAACTTTTTCTTCAACAGCATTGTTAAGATATGGAATTAAAATCATCAGTTACAGTAGTTGAAAGTAGTGCCATAGATATGTTTAAGCACAGACTTCATAGATGTCTAGCTTAAAATTCACCACTGACATTATCTGTACCTTATTAGCTACAAAAAAGTTCACATGTCTTCTAAAAAAATCTGCTTTCTACTCCTACTACACTAATTCATAACTTTCTGTTCTCTTCCACAATCACAGCCTCATCAAAGCCTGTCTGTTACTAACAGAATTCATTGTATCTATGCAGACAGCCAGAAATTATTTGAGCAGCAGCTGTCTTTTGACACCCACATTTCCAGGACACCAACAGAATTTTACACTAAAATGCTTTAAGTGAATTAAAGACCCAACATTGGACTCTGTGAACAGTGGGATGCATTGGAGCATTGTGATATAGCTTGGAGTGCACTCTGGTATTCAAAGACTAGATTTCTTTTACATAAGATTTTGCTTTCAGCTTTTTTTTTACTTCATTGTCTGTTTTGTCATAATCAAAATGATCTTTTCCCTATTTTCCTTAATGATTCATACATTTGTTCTATCTTATAATCATGTGAACAGTCAGTATATTTGTTTAAAACATCATTTGATGACCTTGTTGATGAGGAATGTTCATCTTCAAGAGACCATGATAATTCAGAATTATATACATGCCTCAAATCACGTATTCTAAAAGGATATAATGAATAAGAGTAAAGAAAATTCAAATTTAAAATGTTTTAAGATACTGCATTTCTTAAATAGCTTACACAGTTTTGTTAAAAAAAACATAAGTAACCTAAAATTATGCACTAATATGACAGATATGACTACAATATTATTTTCTTTACAGTATCATTTTCTTGATGAAAATAATACTAAAAATCTACAACCATCAGTCTGTAAACATTACAAGATGGGTCAAACAAGTTATGCAAATCATGTAATAAATAGCAGGGAAGGTCCAAGATGCCTATTATACCGTAATTACAATCATATATATACATTTTCAACATTTAATTTCCAAATATATGGCAGAGTGCCTCATGAATCTTACTAGAATCACATATATTTATACAATAATTGTGCCATAACTCCCTAACAATTTCAATTTTGGATAATACCGTCAAACTTATAATAGATAAGGTATACTGGACTGGGCAAGTGAATTAATTACAAGAGTACATATGCAACTGGTTCTCCTAAAATCATATTATCTAGTACATATAAAGATCACTGCAATCAATCCATACAGTTTAATGTTATGCATTAAAGTATACATTTCATAATGACTACTTTGCAAATTACCTGTGAATAATCGGTAAATTGCTACTCTGCTGGGATGGATTAAATTTAAACAAATACATACTACTGAAAAAGAAGACTAACTCAAATCTAACTGAATTAATAAAATCCAAACTATATATAGGAAGCATGACTAAAGCTGCTACGGATATGAAAATCAAGAAAAACTACATTTGCATTATGAATAAACCTAGGTGCAATGGAAGTAAGAGTTCATAGGTCTACATGTGGTGCACAATGTACCGATCGGTTAATTTTCTCCATTCATAATTCACTCTTAGTGTTCTAGAGTAACAGGATCAATGAATTTGGAGGTTATTTATGATATATAAACACTCCTCGGCGGCCTAAGTTTCCTTCATTGGTTATTCCTGTCGTGCTAATGGGCTCCCCAACCGGAGATCTGGCACAGGTGCATTTCCACGAGGCCGAAGGTCGGTCCGTCGGAAAGAAATGTCTGCCTACTCTTACATTCAACAGTGTCCTAAATACTTTCTGGGACACATGCCATCCCAAAACCAACACGGATCCTACACGTAGGGTAGTGCATGGGGATGTATTGACTTTCTGGGGGATTTCTACATCAATTTGGAGTTGAAACAGTGCAAAATACAGGGAGCATATCCACGCGTCCACATGAAAATGGCGACCGTCCGCCATTGTTGCTTTTCCGCCATATTTCGGTGCCATATTTAACATGGCTGCGCCCAGTCCTTCATGGCGGACACAAAACAAAAACAAACATTGAAACTCCCATCATAACACATCGAAATCAGGTGAAATGAACAATAACAGGCCACCATGTGGCCAACAGGGCAAGCTTATCGATCTTTTGGCAGGAAGACAAAGACTTCTACGCCGTATTCCCGTTATACAGAGAATCCTGGAGGACAGAGGAATTAGGTCCGTCCAACGCCACGATAAATCGTGCAACTTTCACTGTTATTACGAATCCTTACCTTCATCGACACCAGAAGACCACATCGTAACGGAGAATTCCCCCTCTAAAGTCTTGATCTGGACTTGTTTTTGTTCCCATTTCTGACCCACACCACCGATCGAGTTGAACTCGTCCATATCTCTTCTACGTTTCTGTCCCTTTTTCTGGTGTTTTTTAGACGGGCCCGGGGAGGATTCTACACACACATCATTGTCCACTGGTACTGGGATTTCGTAAGGGATTTCCTGTTCCCCAACAACTTCCTCCTGAGTTTGGAAAATAATCTCTTCCCGTCCTGGTTCGGGCAACTGTTGGAGAGCGATAATCGGCTCTCCATCATAAGTTTCAATCGTCTCGACAGGCATGTCCACTGGTATTGCTTCTATTTCAACTTCCTGTATTTCTGGTTGGACCTCTACCTCCGTTACAAAGTCGGAGGAAGCCATTTTCCAATGGGCACCAACGGTATTTACCTCACTCACCCCCAACACCACTACCACTCTCGCCAGTTGTCCATTCTTACTCCAACACAACAACAGTTGCCTCACGTCACAACATCCCTCCTTATTTTTATATTTGAGGGATAAATACATAATATTACCCAAAACTATTCACTTGACACGTTATATAGTACTTATTTTTCGATTATTCTTTATTTTGTCAATAATTTGAAATGCCATGGTTTATGTAATTATTACGAACATGAACACTAGTCGAGAACTCTTCACTCACATCACAGAATCTAGCTTGGGCGCATGACGTCACAAGCGGCAAGTTTGACTGACGTATTTCAAGAAATGATGTCGCATATATGCTAATA
>JAUTXX010512119.1:0-11333 GCA_032273605.1 Panulirus laevicauda | reverse complement strand
CCACCTGCATTTCTCCAATCTTCATTCATTACTCTGTCATATTACATTGATTTCATTTATACTAGTTATGTATCTCTACGCTCCTATGTAGGTCTTGGAATACTCAGTTCAGTTTTTTCGTAGACTAAGTACCCCCTAGATAGGTGACTAAAGATGAAACATAACCATAACTGGTCATTCATTGACATTGTGTAATCAAGTGTAACCATTATTTCTTCATTATTTTATCGTAGGTATTGAATCTGGCTATTCTGTAATCTTCTGTAGTTTCTTAATGTGCATTCCTTCTCTTTTCCCTTTCTTTGTCTGGTTTATGATGATCTGAGTCGAGAATAATCATTGATTTCCTTCTTTTGACCTCTGCTTTACCAGTCTTTCTAATTTTGGTGCCACCACTTTTCAACCAGATCCTTCAGTGTTGAATTGTTAACCTATGTGTCTTTGACTTTTAATCAATTTTCTCATTTTATTTACAAGCACTGATTCTCTGTGTTCTGCAGTTTTCTAAACATTTCATCAGTAAGGCCATGAACTTCCTTGATTGTTCCATATCGAGTGGTGCATAATCTTTCTTCAACTTCACTTAATTTCCTGTATTCATCAGTTTGTATGCTCCCATGTCTCTATTCTACTGCATCAGTCCTTATGCTCTGCATTTGTTGATCTACCCCAAAAACTGCTCCTACTCATTCTTATCCACCATTTTCAACACATGTGATTTAGGTATTTCCTCTTGTTGAACAATCTTTAGAATATCTATAAAAAAGACCTTCTAACATGCTTTTGTTTTTCAATGAGTTAATCTTCTTTCCTCTGGATGTAGTCTTTCAGAATCCCCACAACTATTTCAAATATAAGTTCATGACCAATGACTATTTTTCAAAGCTATAAGTTTCTTTTTCATTTCATGAAACCTTCAAACTTCCATGATCTTTCAATCGATTCCTCAAGTTCCGTATTTCTTCCTCGAATAATGTTAACTTCTGATCCTGTTTTTTAATAATTTTGATTTTTTTTTCATACTAGATCACAATTTCCTGCGTTAGTGAGGTGGCACCAGGAACAGACGAAGAAAGGCCGCATCCACTCACATCCATTCTCTAGCTGTCATGGGTAATGCACAGAAACCACAGCTCCCTATCCTCAACATGGCCCCCAGAGACCTTTCCATGGTTTCTCTAAGACACCTCACATGCCCTGGTTTAGTCTATTGACAGCACGTCGATCCCTGTATACTACATAATTCTAGTTCACTTTATCCTGTGCACACCTTTCACCCTCCTGCATGTTCAGACCCCATTCACTCAAATTCCTTTTCATTCCATCTTTCCATCTCCAATTTGGCCTTCCCATTCTCCTTGTTCCCTTTACTTCTGACACATGTGATCTCTTTGTCAACCTTTCCCAGTCATTCTCTCCTTATGTCCGGACCATTGCAGTACACTACTTAATTAACCACACTCTTTTTATGATCGAACCTCTCTCTTACCATTTCATTATTTCCTTGGTCAAACTTAAACATTTCATTTCAGACACATCCACCCTCCCTCGCCCAGTCTTATGCATAGCCCATGCCTTGCTTTTATATAATATTGTTGGTACTACCATATCTTCAAACATACCCATTTTTGCCCTCCTAGGTAATGTTCTCTCATTCCACGCATTCTTCAGCTCTCCGGGACCTTCACCCCCACACCCACCCTATGACTCACTTCTGCTTCCATGGTCCAATTCATTGCCATGTCCACTCCAAGATATTTAACACACTTCACTTCTTCCAAGTTTCCTTATTTCAAACTCACACCTCAACTAACCTGTCAGTCAACCCTGCCAAGCCCTATAACCTAGCTTTTATTCACATTTACTCTCAACTTTCTACTTTCACACACTCTTCCAAACTTATGTCACCAACATCTGCAGTTTCTCACTCGAACTGCCACCAATGGTGTTTCATCAGCAAACAACAACCAGTTCATTTCCTAGGCCCTTTCATCCCCACACACTGCATACTTGCCTCTCACTCCTAGTGTCATTTACCTTCCTCGCCACCCTGTTCCATAAACAAATTAAACAGCCATGATGACATCACACACTCCTGCTACAGTTCAACCTTTATTTGGAACCATTCGCTCTCCTCTCTTCCTACTCGTACACATACTTTACACCTTTGATAAAAACTTCTTACTCTTTCTAGCAGCTTTCTTCCCACTATGTGTGTTCTTAAGACCTTTCACAAGGTATCTTTATCAACCTTATCATATGCTTTCTCCAGATCCCTCTGTTTCTCTAGAGTTTTTCTCACAAACATTCTTTAAAGCAAACACCTGATCCACACATCCTCTACCACTTATAAAACCACACTGCTCCTCAAGCCTTACTATGATCCTTACATACATTAAAAATCCTTACCAATGAATCAAAAACACAATCACCCCCTTTCTCAATAAATTCTACAGCAATACCATCCACTTAAGCCACCTTGGCTCAATTCATCTTGTGCAAGGCTTTCACTATCTCTTTTCTCTTCAACCAAAACACTCTCAATGACTTTCTCACTTCGCATATTACCCTGACCCAACCCCGTCTACCATCGTATCATCAAACATTCACAAGTCCTTCAAAATACTCACCTCATTACTACCTGTTACATCTTCCTATTTTGCCTTTTCACTGATGTTCCTATTTGTTCTCTCATTTTTTTTTTTTTACAAATTATAACCTCTTTCCAAAACATCTTATTCTCCCTAAAGTTTACTTATACTTGCTCACTCCAACTCTAATTTGCCTCTTTTTCAGTCCCTGCACCTTCCCCTTGGCCTCCTGCCACTTTTTTTTTTTTATACATTCTCAATCATTTGCACTTCTTCCCCGTAAGTACTGCCCAAATGCCTCTCTTTTCTCTTTCACCAGAAACTTTTCTTCTTCATCCAATTATTCCCTCCCTTTTTAATCTGTCTTATTCCTACCTTTCACATGCCACATGCTTCTCTCACACATGCCAGAACTGCTTCCCTAAGTACCTCCCATCCCTCATCCACTCCCCTTGCTTCATTTACTCTTACTTTTTACCTTTCCATACTCAATCTCTCCTTGTATATCTTCACACAGGTCTCTTTTCCAAGCTCACTTATTCTCACCACTTTCTTCTTACTGACATTGTGTCCTCTTTTCTGAAAACCTTTACAAAGCCTCACTCTCTCCTCCACTAGACAGTGATCATACATCCCACCAGCTGTCCCTCTCAGCATAGTTACATTCAAAAGTCTCTCTTCTACATGTCTTATCAATTAATATATAATCAAATAATATCACAAACTTTTTTCTGATGATTCATCCTTTATTTCTTCCCCTTTTCTTCTCCTTGTGGATCTAGTTGTAAGTGACTGGTCTTGATATTTTCCTTTATTTTTGAATCCATTTCTGATGTAGAATTAGATTGAAAATTGAGAACCTTTGACCTACCTGGGTGTATGTGTCTTATAAAAGGCCTACCTTAAAGTGGTCCAGCTGGTCAGGCTGCTTGGATTTACCTCCCTGCCATCT
Organism: Panulirus laevicauda; assembly: GCA_032273605.1. NCBI lineage: Eukaryota > Metazoa > Arthropoda > Malacostraca > Decapoda > Palinuridae > Panulirus > Panulirus laevicauda. The sequence continues at coordinate 7,790 of JAUTXX010512119.1, read as the reverse complement.
TTTAATGAGATAATTTACTTAGCTTGGGCAATGCTAAAGGTTTTAAATTGTTCCCCTTATTATTATGAATAATAATATATAGCTTACTGGTGCAAAAGCAGTGTCTGTCCAAAAAAGAATTTGGATCACATCAGCAATAGTGTTGCCATTTAGTGATAAATACTTTACTATCTTCTATTTAATCACAGTTACACTTAAGAGTAACTCTTTGATAAAACTGTTGATTCTCTCCTTGTCAGCCGCTCAAGTAGTCATTTTTTTATTGTTTTGATATCCTTTACAAATAAACAATTATTTAGAGTGCATTCACGTACCCAGGTATGCACGATGTATGCACACTGAATGCATTTAAACACCTGTGAACATATTTGCATAAGTATATTGCACATGTGAAGCTTATAGCCAGTGCAGTCACATTTTTAAATGCATGTCTGCCTGAGTTTGTCAAGGACTGTATGCATGATAGCTGTGACAGTGGATGGTAATATCATATACAAGATGTTTGATGCACTGACATAATATGGAATGTATGGTACATAGCAAAGAAAGGTTAAGTAAGGTGTGACAGAGTGTGTTTAAGATTTATACTTGCCCAATGTAAATGTAAAAACAGCAAGTATCATACATCAGAGTCTCCTAAAATTGACAAATACCAAAGCTTCAACCTGCATAACTTAAAAATAACTTAAAAAGGTCAAACATATGCAGTAGACTTTTGTAATGTTCAACTATTACCTGAGAAGTGTAAGTTAAAAATAATATATAACAGTTTCTATCATACAAATTATTATCTTACCTTATAACCATCATTTTTTGGCAAATTCAAAGATACTGACTCATCATTTATAGTTATTTCAAATACAAAATACATTCACCCTGCTGTTAAGTAGTTTAAGTTGTCTTTGACGTACTTACCTCTTTGCACCTGTCATCTTAGTCACTTTCATCTCCAATGTCTACAACTGTCATAACTTCAGCACTTTCTCCTCTACTTCTCCTTCTCCGTCCCCCACTATTTCCAGTTTTACCATTTACATTACGTTTATGTGATCCATGGCTAGATGAGACATTTTTAATGCTTGTTAAAGTTTTCTCTCCACTAATGTTTAGCTTCTTTGGCAACTTTGTTACTGGAGTACCTGGTCGATCATTATTTAGAGGCTTTCTTCGACAAAAACTTGTTTCATTAATTTTCTTTCTACTATCTTGAGTTCTGTATGTGTTGATGGGACTGCTGTCACTGTCATATGGAGAATGCACCTGGGATACTTGGCTAGCCCTCATTAGTAAAGGCGTTGAAACTTGAACAGATTTATCTTCCATGGTGGCTTTTGTACTGTTATTTGTAAAGGACACCTGAACCCCTACACTTGTGCACATAACTTGTGTCCCTGTATCGACATTTCCTCGTCTGCTACAGGTGCGCACTTGACCTGATGACAGTAACTCATCTTCAAGGGCTGTTGCTGCCCTCACATAACCTTCCTCCTGTCTTTTGAGATCAGCACTCTTAAGAGCATTATTCAAAACAGTGTGAGCAATTGAATCGTTGTCAGGATAGCCATGATTCTCGGCTCCTACCTCTTCTTCAGACTCCAGTGCTGTCTGACCAGGAAGTGGAACACTAATGTTCATGGACTTTGCTGGTGGGGCCGTAGGAGCGGCTCTTTCAGAACGGGTTGGTTCATCAGAACTCAAGTTGAGACGTTTCATCATGTTTGTGAATAATGTATCTTGGTTGTTCATTGTAATTGCAGGCAAAATCTGTAGATAAAAGTTTAGTCTAAGTAACTTTCTTAGGTTATGAACTTGTCTTGATGAACTTATTAGAATTCTTATGCTCTTTATTTACACTTTTAAATTTGAATTTCAGTGTCAAGTGTTGTGTGAAAAATAGAATGAAGTTATAAATTTATTTGACATAAAGAAGACAGGAAGAACCAAGCCTTAAAAGTGGCTTATTCTTTACTGAGCAAACCATCCTTTTCTTTTTCACAAACAACATTACTTCATCACCCCACCCCTCAGTACCCTTTCTCATCTGCCCACTTCCCACAAGTGACACACTTCTCTTGCACATGCCAGAATCACTTTTCTAAATACATCCCATTTCTCACTCACTCCCTTTGCTTCATTAACCCTCACCTTTTGCTCTTCTGTGTTCAGTCTCTCCTGATACCTTTTCACTTGAGTTTCTTCCAAGCTCATTACTTGCACCACCCTCATTTCACCCATATGTCCTCTTTTCCAAAAGCTCCTACAGATCTTCACTCTTGCCTCCACCCGGTAATGATCAAATATCCCATCAGCTGCCCTTCTCAACAAATTTACACCAAGAAGTCTCCCTTTTTGCACACCAATCAGTTAGTATGTAATCCAATACTGCCTACTGAAACTCTTTCCTACCTCATGTATTCTTGTATAGGTCCCTCTTTTTAAACCAAGTATTCACAGTCAGTAGTCCTTTTTCAGCACACAGCTCTTGAACCTGTTCACTATCTCCATTCTCATCACTGAATACTCCATACTTCCCTCAGCTGTCATATTGTCCACTTTCACATTATCCATCACTAATATCCAAAATTTTACTTCAGAACTGCTGACAATCGCTCAATTTCTCCCAAAATACTTTTCTCTCTCTCTCAGTCTTATCACCCACTCTCATTTTCAACCTCGTACATATGTGGCTGATTTCATTACATTCTCAAACAAATTCCACAACTCTTCCTTCATCATCAGTGTTATCCTTCCCTATGTTCTCAGTCTCACACTAAACCCCTGATTTTACCCCGAGGCATTCTCAAACCATTCTTCCCCCTTACCCTTGAGCTTTGTTTCACTCAGAGGTAGAATATTGATGTTCCTCACCTCAAACAAACAAACAAACAAACAATCTCTCTCTCTCTCTCTCTCTCTCTCTCTCTCTCTCTCTCTCTCTCTCTCTCTCTCTCTCTCATTTAGACATCCCAGCTAGAGCCTTTAATGAGGATGAGCTTAGCTTCCATAAAACAAACAACACCAACCATTCTAGCTGTCACATACAACACACATGGCATTCAGTATCCATAATAACATCACCACAAAAACAACAGAAACTAAATGTCCTCAGAACAGTGACTGGTACCAGATTTAGGCAAGAAAGAGAATCCCTTAATATCCTTTACAAACAGTTCATCCGCTCCACTTTGAACCTACTGGTCTTCTGGCTCCTCAAAAGCAAGTAGAACAAAACTGCAAACCACAAAAATAGCGCATTCACTGGCTGCCTAGAAACCACAAATACTCAACACCTACACAGTGAAACTAAAACCTTTCCATTACAATCCCACCTCAACATTCTTGGCACTCAAGTCTATGCAACAGTACTAGACCCATCCAACCCAAACCACTTTATAACTAACTTCCAGCCACCAAATAGAAATAAAAAGCTTACCTCTACTTCACACTAAAGTAACCTCTATTCACAGATCTCCCCACCCTAACACATTATACAGACATAATATATACACATTAATGTAATCTAAGCACTAAACATCTGCCCTCCCATATGTCATAAAATGTAGTGATATGTGTGTAACTATGTGGGGAGTATGATGCACATCTGAGCATTAAATGTTCAATGTTTTTATTGTGATTGCTACATTTCGGATATGAAAGGTTCTGGGTGTTTGTAGTAATGTAAGGGAAGGGTGATGTCTACAGTGTGGACAAAAAAGTGTGAGTCGTGTTTGTCTAGGGAGTGTGCTTTTTACTTGGATTTCTCTCTTATGGGTTGGTGTTTAAGCTGGGAGGGCAGTTGTTTAGTGCTTGTCAGGTCATTTCAGTGTGTAAGTATTTTGTCAGTGCTATATTTGCTGGGGGTGGAGGGATAAGTGAGTAGATGTTGCTTTTGTGTGAGGTTGAGATAGGCTTTTTATATCTGCTTGGGTTTAGTGGTGAGCTACGTAGTGGTTTGGTTGCAAAGTGGTCTCATTGCGGCTGCAAAGAACTGAGTTAAAGCTGGACTGTAATGGGAGGATTTATTTTCATTGTGAAGGTGTTGAGTGTTTGTGGTTGCTGAGTAGCCAGCAATTGTTTTGAGTGCTCTTTTTTTTATGGTTTGGAGTTTTGTTGTATTTGCTTTAGAAAGGATAGAAGACCTGGAAAGTTGAGGCACAGTTTAGTTTGAAGATGAACTCTTTGTAGAGGTTGCCAGGGAATTCTTTCTCTTGTCCATATCTGCTGCCAATTAGTGTTTTGAGAGCAATGAGAGTGTGTGCTTCTGATTTTCTTTCTGTCATGGGGAGTAAAGTTGTGCGTTGTAAGTGATGCTAAGAATGATTGGTTGGTTATGATGTGGTTTGGGTGGAAAGAGTCTAATGCTGTTGCAAAGAACTTAAGTGTTGAATAAAGTAAGGTGAGACTGTAAAAAGTTTGTAGTTTGCCAAGATCACTTAAAGTATTCACTTCTGTCAGAGTGAATGACCAGGGATGAGATTAAATTTTTGTGGTGGATCCTATGGGTGTGAATGTATGTTTATGTAAGTGAAAGATCTGGCTGTATGGATCTGATTCACCAAATAACATTTGGTGAATACAACATAAATCTTACCTTTCCTTTTTATTATAATGTTAACCTCTCAAAAAAGTGTCAAAATTAACTTACCATAGAGCCAAGATTACTGTCATCAGAGGTATTGGATCCTCGTCTGTCCCAAGCATTAACCCGCCGGCTACGCTTGAGACTAAACCAATCACGTCTTTTACGGCGACCAAATCTGGCAGCTGTATGTAATGCAGCTAATCTTTCAGCATCAGATACATGAAATGACATCTGTGAATCTAAAGAATGACGTCGGGAACTACGGTTGTTGTGTCCTGATTCTATGGAAAATCTGTAAGAGAAGTAATTAAAAATTTCAAGTTCAGAATTACTATTCTATATGCTTAAATTTCCCTTTTCCATCTACCTACCTTTATAAGTATCCTTTTAAAAAATGTAACATTCATACATAAACACATACCAAAAACTGAACATATTTTCTCTTATTCATATCAACTCTTCTTTTTGAAATAGCATTTAATGGAAATTAATACATACAAAAATCTTCTTGAAACATTTTGCCACCAAATGAATGTTTCATACATATCTTTTGGTTTCTTTAACACTAGAGATTTTATTGTCAAAAACATTAATACTATCTTCCTCATCCAAGGTATATTGTGTGTAAAGAAATCTTTTCTATCTTCCTTATCCAGGGTATATTTTATAATTGCTACCTCGCTAACGCGGGAGACAGCGACAAAGTATAATAAATAAATAAATAAATAAATTTTATAATTACATTTCTCTTTATCAGTATCATGCATGATTAACTCCTTTCCAAATTCCATGGGGTTGGATCAGGAATATGCAGCCTCTCAAATTAAACATACACATCCAGAACCTATGCCTAGCATACTGTGTTAAAGTACAACACACAAACACACACACACACACAAAAGTGCTTCTGACTAATTCACCTTGGAGGTCCTTCTTCTGACATCATTTATTAAAATATCTCTATCTTTAACTGGCTTCCAGTCCTCTATATTCTACTTAATATCATTTTGTCTTCAGTTGTATTGATCTTACATTTCTGCCCATAGTAATATCAACAGGGAATTTAGTGTATAGTTCTTAACCAAGCAAATGTGGAGAGGGAGTTCTGCTTAATATTTACCTTAATAATGTAACATCAGGAACTAATGAGCTGTTGCCTCATTCTCACACATCTGCTTTCAAAAGGTCATGTATAAGAATAAAAGATAAACACAAAAGTAACAGTTACAAAAAAATAATTGAAGATGCACGAATTTCAGCATTGTTGTGACCTCATATCAGTCATCCCATGTGTGGTCTATATGTTAGGCATGACAGCCATGACTACAAAGTCTCCCCAGATACATATGCAGAGCTGTCAACCTTGGCAAAAAAAGAAAAAAGGAATAAATGGCAAAAATAAGGAATTGAGAAAAAAAAGGAACTTTGCACAATGAAACTTACAACCATGCATAATACAGGTTGCACTTTCACTTCAGGAAATTGTGATGTCCAGTGCTCAAGCTGTTATCTCCATTCTTTATCTATGTGTAGATAGTCCACAAATGTTCCCTTTAAAACCAACAAAGTACCTAGTCTGCAGTGTTCCATTTTTGGTCCTCGAACTATGTCTACAGAGATTCTAATGTTTGTTTGTCAACACATATTCACTGCTGGCTAGAGAGATTTTTAAGCAGTGACAGCCTATTTGCACTTCTCCAGAAGCCTTTCACTGAACTTCACTTGATGACAACTGCTTTTTTTTTTTAACACCACTCTACACTTTCTGTATGAGGAAATCTGATAATGTTTGTGTGCCAAGACTTGGGTGAAATTCAGTGGAGTTTTTCCTTACCAGACTCAAAATTCTCTCATCTTCAGCATTGCTGTGAGCAACTGACTTGGTAGCAAACATGATTCAGGAAAGATGTACATACTTTTCCTTATAAGAAGACTTGTCTCTTAGTTGTGAAATGGCCACCCACAACTCATCAGCTCTTTGGTGAAGACATGATGTACAGTATATGAACATATGACCTGAATTTAAAAAAAAAGTATTTTACTTAGAAAAATCATACTGCCATATTTATCTAAAAAAGTAATATATTCACCAAAAATGTAATGGTTGGCAGCTTTGCAAATGCATTTCATGTGCTCCACTTACAGCAGCAATATCTTAGCTTCAAAGAAGAAAAGTATATAGCCTTACATAACACCACTTACACATTCATGGAATGAACTTTTACTTGTTACAAAATCACTAACTATATCAAACACAGTAGAAAGTAAAATATTAATCTATGAAAATGTGGCATCATAAAATCTTTCTAAAGATGCATTACACATGACAGCTAGAGATTGGATGTAAGCAAATGAGGCGTTTTGTTCATCTGTTCCTGGTGCTAACTTGCTAATGCAAAAAATGGCGGGCAATTAAGAAACTGAGTCTCCTCTTTAGATGGCGAAACTTCAGAACAAATGCTCTGTTTATACAAGGTATTGATTCATCCTTGTATGGGGTACTACTATCACATTTAGGGTTCTAGCTCCGCATCCTTACTTGACAGAGTTGAGTCAAAAGCGGTCGGACTAATAAACTTCCAGGCTAACTTCCAAACTTGACCCCTTGCCCTACTCTGCAGTGTTGGTTCACTTTCCCTCTTCTGTAGGTAATACTTTAGTTTTTGCTCCCAAGAGCTGGCTGCTTGTGTGCCCCACCTCTAGCTAAAACCATGCAATACTTGGCAAGCTGCTGTATCACGATTTTTGTGTGGCCATCAGCAACTCAAGGGTGGGCTGTTTTGATACCTGCTTCTTTCCCTATGTGTTGAAGCTCTGGAACTCTCTACCTTTTTGTGTCTTTCCTGATAACTATGACCTGGCACATTTTAAAAGACAGGTCTTTCATTTTCTCAAAGATTAGTAAATGCTTTCCATTGTCCTTTCCCGTTTCATAATTCTTTCTGTATTTACATTAAGGCCTGGCCTTGATGTGGACTTTTGTCCATGACTGGAGCTTTCAACGTTAAAGAAGAAAAAAGGAAATAGAACAGTCAGTATACTGAATGATTTTGAAAATGTATGGTCTCACAAAAGGGGGATAATGTATTGCTACAAGGATCAAAATCGGACGTATTGTGATGTATGTTTTTTCTGGTCTGTCATATAATCACAAAAAAATGGCTTTGGTTCAGAATGTGTTACATAGTTTAGCAAAGGATGTGTAACT
>JAUTXX010512118.1:0-12573 GCA_032273605.1 Panulirus laevicauda | reverse complement strand
TCCAAAGCAACATTTTTAACATCTTCAAAATCAGTTTGGTCATCATATGTCACTCTCTGGTATTCAATAATTCATTCAGTCAGTCATCATAACGTAGTGGTGTGTTGTGCTACTTTCTCAACCATTGATCTCTCCCTGGCCATACAGTAGTAACATACCAACATTGATTAACCTATGTTACCTGCTTTAAGAGAGCAAGGAAGAATTATTGTATCATTCTTCAACATCAGGAATAATATAGACATGGTAAGTCGAGAGGCTGGATCTCAAGTTTATCCTTACTATTGTATCTATAACGAAAAGTGAAGGGATGCGCGCCGTTGGTGATGGGATGCATGACATATTCATGTTTGTTTTACCTTATGGCTTTCCTGTAAATAAGTTCTTCAGCCATATCAATCCCGCAAGGTATATCTCTTACCTGTTTTCCCTCCAGATGAAGGGAGTAGAGGGTGGGAGAGAGCCTTTACTTTGCCATTCTTTTCTCCTTCTGCTCTTTTTTTAAGTAGCGTTTAGGACAGATCACCTCGCTTGAAACTTAGGTCTGTATGTCTATGTATGTCCCCAACTTGAGTATTGTGTTCAGTTCTGGTCACCCGACCTACAAAAAGACAGACAGAATGGAGAGAGTGCTGTGTTGAACTACCAAGATAGTTCTCGGGCTGAGAAACAAATCCTAACAGAGCAGATAGAATGACTTCAATCTATTTAGCTTAGAAAAGAGAAGGCTGAAAGAGGTGATCAAATACACATATTCAAAGTTATTAAAGGCTTATATGATCTTGATTTATTGCATTGATTAAGACTTGGTTAGCCTGGTTTCACCCGCAATAATAGATACAAGCTCGTGGGCAAGCGTTTTGCCTCAAATGAGGCAAAGCACATTTTTTTCAAAAGGATGTTGATATATGCAATGATTAGTTAGCAAGTGACTGAAAGAAGAATTAAAGATAGGTCAAAGAAGAGACTTAATGGAATTATAGCTTCAAGTGCACGACTTACATTATTGACAATTTGCAGGTTGTTATCTTTGAATCATGTGTAGACCTACTAACTTTGACCACATTAACTTGTAAGTTTCTGATATCTCCCACTGTTACAAACAGCTTCGAAAGGACCTAATAGTCTGCTGCTGTTTGAATTCCTACTGTATGCCTTTGTATTCCTTTTGAACAAAAGAAAGAAGGTACCCGTAATAAAAAAAAGAATAAAGACTGATACAACATGTTGCAATAAGTTCACCAGTTTTCCAATATAAACTACATACATATTGTCACTGAAAAGCCTCATACCCAAGCAAGTCATAAGTTTCGACTAAAGGACGAAGGCACTATCCACAGAAGCAGAATATTAAAAAAATTGAGACTGCTTCAGAATGGTAGCCAAATAATAATTTTTATTGTAAAAGCTCATTTCTACCTACAATACCCAGGGTTTACTCTGTCAATGGTGCGACCTGGGCTTTGGGCGTAGCGTGTCACCTGAAAGAACAAATAAGGAAAGATTCATCTCTCTTTCGTAAAATGATCTGTTATCTTGATGGTTCTCTGACGACAACACAGTATTTTCTGTCTCATTCATCACTTTTATGTCTTTCAAATTACATCTAAACACGCAGTCAAACACTATAAAACCTCACACACACACACACACACACACACACACACACACACACCCACACACACACACACACACACACACACACACACACACACACACACACACACACACACACACACACATATGATGAAATATTAAATACAGACAATATACTAAAGCATAAGATGTGTGACAGACGAGGAGGTTCCAGGTGGGGCCCCAAGAGTGTTAAACTCCTCCTCCCACAGAACAAACAGATGATTACAAAAGACAGGTAATTGTATACACATTTTTGCATGACAGTTTTAGTCACTATACTGTGTTCTTTAGCGCTCTAAGGGAAAAGTGCAAATATAAGTGAAAAAAAGATAAAAAATAATTTTTTCCTTTCATTAAATGTTGATCGTTTCAATAAATATCGAACATAAGTGTGACTGACAATCCTCACCTTACCTTTCAACAATGAAATATTACTTGATCGTGGTACATTTCGTAAACTTTTAGTTTCTAGTTTTATATCGTGCTAACAATTCAGTCCTTTGATTTCTCTTCCATTGTTCTCTAGTGTAGAATATTGATGCATATCATTTATCTCGTCTCTCATTTGAACTGAGAAAAATCGACACATTTATGAAACAATGAATATTGATAGTTGTGCATAACTTGAAGACTTTAGGATCTTAGTAAAAAAAAAAGAATATTCGGACAAATAATGATTAGTTGGTTTTCATAACCAAATGCCGAAGATTTTCTTTATTTTTTGACATGATATTCGTTTCAACAGCATTACGATGAATGTCACGTGGCTTAACTTTTCACTATACGTCTGTTGGACTTTCTCAGCTGTATATCCAACTTTTTTTAACCTAATGGTCAGGAAGTCGATAACTCTCTATTTGAAGGGTAGATATGTTCTTGGAGAGCAATATTAGTTATATATGTTCGAGGATTTTGTACTAATGGCTGGCTTAACGAGAACCCAGCAGTCGACATTCCGTATATCCAATAACATTAATTAACGTGAAAGAAAATGGTATGATATACAGGAGGTATATATATGGTGGTGGTGGTGGCTGTGGTCGAATGGGGCTTTTTAGGACTAGATCAATATTAGGCTACGTCGTGTAACACATGTGCACGTCTCGTTCGTCTTGTATGGTCACCTGAAGTAGCGAGTGCAATACAACCTTAGATCAGGGACGTTTGGTTTTACCTATTTATTGTGTTAGTTTGAGTTATAATGGGACTGCTTATGGATGAGGAGTTCCTTCGAACTTCTCTTGACCTGTATAGTGCCCAGCCGTGTCACATGTGGAACACTAAAGTTTGTTAAGAAACAATAAAGACAAATTCTCTAATGTATGTCTTTTTCCTGTGGTCGTTGTTCTTAACTCTGAACTTGAGAGTTGCATGTTGTGTCAAGAGGTCATGGTTGTCTCTTCAGCTCTCCCCACTGGAAGTGAGTGATGGTTTTTTCAGCCAAACTGGGTGAGACATCCGAAATGAGAATGACCCTCCATACTAATGGCTCTTCCACTTTCCCTTTGATTCTGGGTACAGGTATGTGAATATGACGCATCAAGCAACTGCTGATGGTTATCTGGTCAACTTTTAAACATCTAGTCAGGTCAAAGACATTCTGAAGAGGCAAAATAAAGTTTTTCTTCTCTGACGCTGTCGTCTCCAGCCCTTGTTAACATGAACTCCTGCAAGGATGTGATCGAGTACAGCGAGTCCAATGCTATGGTGGTGAGAGAGACGTTAACACCTCACAACTTCAGGACGCCATTGCCATCCGTTTCGCTATTCAGTTTGTCAATATCAAGCAGACGTCGAGTTTGTTTTGATGGAATATGCTCTGCTGACGGACAACAACCCCTCTTGCAGCAAGGCTTTTATTGAAACTAAAAAAAAAGCCGTGAAGATCGAGAAATATATAGAGAAGAGGAAAAAAGGCTGAGCGATTTGGAAAGGGTTAAAAACCTTCCTTCTACAAAGCTGCAGTTCTTAGTTATTGGCAAAGATATGGCAAGGTAAGGAGTTCCAAATCTTTGCGGTAAACAGATATAGATAGGGACCATAACCTTTGAGTTGCCAGTGGATTACCGAGTATCATTACATGGTCTAGCTAATGGCAAGGTACAAAAACATATATAAATGAATACAGTGTTCATAATGGTAATTTCCATGCCCTGTGTTGACTCTGTGTAAACATCCCGTAGATATTGTCAAAAGTTAAGTCACGGAAAAATAACGTGGTCCTTATGTCTCATTTCACCCAATGGGGAGATGAGGATCATTTTTCAAGATTATATACATACCTGGCTCACAAAAACAGATGTTGATGCTGCCATATTTGTTCTTCTCTTCGCTTTCTTTGGTATACGAGGTAGAAGAAAATATAAATTGCTAACGGTATAGAACATAAATGATAGGCAGAGGTCATCATAGTGCGCTAAATGATACATCAACCCTACGTTGTGTGTTCTCAGATTTTGGTTAAGAATATGTAATACTGAAAACCAAATGATCGTAAGCCTGGCATCAGAATTTCAGTAATCATTACTTCTCTGTTCAGGGTCTGTGTTTGCTCTTCGCCAGTTATGAAATCTTCTACTCGTCCTAAGCCACCAGCCTACTCGAGAACGTTTTGTTTGCAGGTCTGAATCTGCTCCAAAGACGCTGCATTCCGAGAGTCTGATCATCATTATATGGAGAATGTCAACACTGTGCTCATCCTTGTAAAAACACGACTCACGAAGAAAGATGCCTCGAACAAGGGCGACCACTGGAATCGATGAGAGGTGCTCCTGAGCGAGCCAGACCCAGGAGGTCATTCTAGATAAAAGAGAAAAGAAGAAAGAAAAGAGTGAGGAGGATGATCCTCATACTGGTCGCCTACTCAGACTATAGACCAACGCATTTGCTAGATTGCACTGCAACAAAAGTGATCTGGAGCACAAAGGGTTGCAGATATCAGTCCTTTTACAAGAGACAAATAGAAATAGAACGGTCACTGATGGTGACAATGTAAACCAATGTAATCTTTCCAGAAGAAATGAATGTTACAGCGCTGGTATCCATGACCGTAAGAGGTTAACGAAGGGACACAAAAGTCTATGGAAAACTCTCTGATGAAGAGTGGCTGCCTTCTGATGACGAAGTCAATCAACTTCATCACTGGCAACTCTGAATAAAAATGATTTCAGGTTTGGTTGCTCACTTACGTCAGCCAGAAGTCAGAAGGTTCTTGATAGAAGACTTCACCCTCGCCACTTACCAGTGATTCTGTAATGTTTGTGTATAACGAGAGATGCAGGACAATCACAAGTGATCAGTTTTTCATCTTTTAGACTTTGGTAAAGTTCTTCAAACAAGTCCTTACTGATGTAGTGCATGTTTCGACATTAAGAAAGTCTACGACATGACTACGTGAGGACAGTCTCTTAGGTTATGGAATAGAATTTTTTTTTAACACTTGATGAAACATATAGTGAAACATGTAGTGAGGCATGTATAGAAAAAATACGTTAAATAGAATTATCTGATAACATAGCCTGACCCAGGTGCCCATTTTATGGACCAGCTGTTGGTGGATGAACAGTTGGGCTAACAGTGTAGCTACCGCCGCAACAAGGAATCGAACCTTTGTGCTCGACTCTGGGCGGCCAGTGAATGCGTCACGGTCAGGCGCTAACTGCTACGCTACGGGAGTTTTCAAACTCTCATAAAACTTACATCCCGCAGGAGAACAACCTGTTCTGCTCTCATATCTTATCTGTTATGTCGAGATGAGGAGGACTTCCAACTGGTTATCCAGAAATCATATGTAGAGTGAATGAATGATACGACGACAACTTGGTCTTGTTATTTGGATCACAGAAATATACAAATCAGCCGACAGCCTCCTGTAGCCTCTTCATCAGGATCTTTCTTATGTGATATTGGTTTGGTTTGGCGAAAATCAAGGAGCTTCAAAACATTTATTCAATCGTATATTCGTATTCGTACATTCAGTCACTTTTCATATAAGTGAAAAGGTTGCTTGATGTGCCTCTTCAAACTGCATCATTTTTTTTTTTATCTTTTCTGTACCTATACTCCTGGTATAGTTGACTGAACAACTGTTATGATAGTAAGTTTCAAAGAAAATTCCATGAACTATCTTTTTGTTTGAAAGGCTTATCTTTCTTTTCTCGTCCTGTGTGTTGTGCACCACCACACAAACCTTCTCGATATCTGAGTAAGAGTCTAAAGTCTGAGTTAACTTCAGTTCCTGCTGGTGTGTCAGCATACACTCTCTCCTGCTTTTACTTACTCTGCGATTCAGACTTCGAGTTTACAATAGTCATTTCACGTAACTCTCTACTCGATACTTCCTCACTCTCCCATTTTCTTTCGTTCTTTCACTGACCCATAATCATCTGTGAAGACAGGAAATCAAAAATATATTCTATAAAGAATCATAAACATAATCAACGTTACACAGACTATAAATCAGACAATATCAGCTACAAAAATCAAAACACAAAATATCATGGTAAAGGCTGTACCTGTTGTTCGTGTCTTCCTTTCATAGAACTTGAATGTTTTCTATTCTTTTAGAAATGAAGATGTTTACGTAATGCACTACGTTCAGAGATCCACAGCGTCCCGGCTACGCAAATATATTTTTCAAAATATGGCAATCAAATTCTCGCGCAACACAAAATATATGATGTATCAATGCAGGAAAGTCCAAATACTTGCAATATGTGCATACCAGTTACTACCAATTGGCTGTGAAAACATATGAACAGGTTTGATAATAACATAATTGTTAGTCTATATCATCTTAAAAAGCTTGGGTCATTTTATTCTTGGCGCTACCACCTCCAGGTGGGAGAATGACAGCGGATGTATGAAGACGTACAAAAGAAAATTTTTCTACATCCATGTTAGCCATTTCCCACATGAGTGATGTAGAGTCAAGTGCAGGTGACAGAGCCTTAGAGGGAAAATTCCTCACTTGGCTCCTTGCTCTGTTCCTTCTTTTGGAAAGTAATACAGGAAGGGAGGATTTCCAGACACCCGCTCCCGCTCCTCATAGTCGCCTTCTACAACACGCAGGGAATACGTGGGCAATATTCTGTCCCTAGGGACATACAAAAATTAGATACATGTTCAGTTCCATGTCCTCTGCAGTAGTATAAAAGTTTATAAGTGTGAGCTACACTCGCTATATGATCTTCAGCAGAGTGCCTTGGTTCGCCCCAAACCCCCTCATGTTACATATAAATTGTGGAACAGCAAAATTACTTTTCCAGTATTCTCATATTCCGAGACCACTGAAATTACCATAATGGAGAATTTTCATGATGAGTCGCAAAGCGTATGAAAGAGCGGGTGACTAATTACTGGCACTAATGTAATTAAACTAATTACTAAAGTCTGTACACTTGAAAAATATGGAAATAGAATATTTTTCTGAACACGAGATTTTAGAAATTTTTCAATCCAGAGTAGTGTACGTTTAGCGCAAAAAAAAAAATGATAATTGAATGTGTTCTCCAAACATTCAGCAATTGCATCATGCTGTATGTGGAAGACGCACTAAGGCCTTCAAAGCTGCCCATTTGGTAAACTCCTGAGAGAGCAGTGCAACCGCAGACAATATCTGAAGCAACGGCAGTCGTTCAAGAGAGAGGACCGATCATCCCGGGAGATCGTCCAAGATTTGACTGTACCATTCTGAGGTGCTTCGCTACGAGAGACAAGTTATAACTACGCTTTATGAGACGGGGTTCAATCTCACTTAGACGAAATATGTAGTTCGCTTCCCTCACGATCCTTTACATATAATGATCTGGTAACAAAGTCAGTATGATTTCGAACCCCAGTCACCTTCCTCAGCAATGGCCTTACGATTGTTTTCTTCTAGTAAGGTAGTCCTCAGTGTCTGGACTGGCTTTTCTCTTTCCCGATCTTCATGATTTTGCATTTTCCAGGCTTAGGTTTCTTAACCCATTAGTGTAACCCATGCTGAATTTGAAGGCATTACATTACCATCTTTCATAATTTTGGCATTAACAACACACATAGTTAGTCACATATTCTTCCGATCTATATATTCTAGAAACTTAGGCAAACAATTTAACCTAACCAAGATAAACTTTCCTGGATTCTACGTCTTCTTCCCCAGACTCAGGGATAAGATCATGATTGCTTCTTGTCTTGGACCTGATTGATCACAGTTGATGCTTGTGTTCCTCAGGCTGTTCCTCCATACTGCAGATGCAGGTGCAGCCTTCTTAACTTAGCTCAGGGCTTTGCGGTATTATTTGCTAGTGTGTACAGAACTGTTCACTGTAACTCAATTTTATTGTATGTTTCGTTTCTCCTTACGTCTTCAAAGGTAATTATCATTTGTAATGCTCAAGCTCTGCTCATGTTCTTATGGAAATGGCAAATCAGTCCTCATGGATTCGCTTGCAGTGCGCATTCTACACCTGGCACCTGGTCTCATCTCAGGACACTTCCTCTCGATTCTCATGTTTGTAGGATGGGCATCAAAGTAAGTAAGTACCATGTATAGCTACAATTTGGTCGTGATCATTTAAAAGTCATGCCTCTCTTGCCGTGTATATAGCTACATATTTCTTTTAATAGAGTATAATTTCCAGTCGTTACGGAGAAGTGTAAATATAAGTTTATATAACATCTTGGCCTTCGTTCACCCGATTCGCTGTGCTGCGTGCACTCCACCTGCACTCCTGGTTTACTCGACACTTTCCTGAACTTCATGACGCACTCTGGTCACTGGGCAGACCTGCTCTCTCGGGATAACAAAGGACAACACTGGAAACTGGAAACCCACCGAGACTCATCCCTCACCTTGCTTCCTGGGGCACTTTCCCTCCCTTGTTCTCCCTCGACCCTTTCGTTATTATCAGAAACATTCCGGTCAATATTCTCTCACTGACCACAATTATATACCTCACCGGCGCGGCCCCCACGAGTATTGCTTCCCTCTAACCCTGCGCACAGTAGACCACAGTGAACGATTCCATCACCGAAAAGCTCGTAAACAATGCGAGGCTACACACGTTCTGTCCACCACACATATTTCACTGTATGTGTGTATGTATGTATGTATGTATGTATGTATGTATGTATATGTATGATTTGTGATTACTATTCGTGTGTTGCGAGGAGAGTGTTTTACACTCGTGTTGACCAGTCTTCTAAAATTGTATACATGTGCTGTTTGTTTGTTTGTTGTTTGCGTGTGTGTGTGTGTGTGTGTGTGTGTGTGTGTGTGTGTGTATTTAACATTTATTGGTATGTAAACATAAAAATGCTAGCGTATTTCCCCTGACTGGGGTATGCGAAACGATCAGTCATAATTGGTTTACTTTGCTGCTCTAAGATTCAGTTCAATCCATCTATGTCTCTCATCTGTGTCTAATCATTGTGTTGATATCATCGTATGTGTTGCAAAAATTTGTATATATGATATGTTACAACAACTTTAAATGTTAAATGTAGTTATGGTTTCATCCTTTATAGACAAGTGCTATTACCACAGGGACACAGAGCCAGGAAATGCTGGAAGACATATCTTCCCACTAGCTTCCTGAATATGAACAGAAACATATATTCCGGTGAGAATTAATCCCTCAGTAGGAAATGATCGTGTTACTGCCAGTGAGTAGCCACCATGTCAACAGTCCCACGGATGCTTTCGTCACAAGCGTCGTTTTTTCAGACCCGAGTGTCCAACACTCAGGTCAAGCGCTTCTCTTCAAGAACGATATCATCCAATGTTTGTCTCGATGATAAATCTAAAAGTTCTCTCTAACCACATCAATGTGTTTTCTAATGACTATTGTCAATAATATCAAAGACTTATTCCATCGCTCACCACATAAACGAGAATATTACGTCGCTGCGTTTATTCCGTATGTTTCAAATTTCAGGATAAGAAGTACAGTATCAGCTGCGTACAATATTACTATCTAACACCTCTTAGACAACAGTTAGCGTGAATTTGACTTTAATTTTCTCAAATGTTTCGTAAGATTAATATATCCATCTTTATCAGAGGTGATATATCCTGTACTTGGCACAGTAGGCTGGTATCCTGTTATCTTCTTTTTTCATAGTGGAAAGTCTCGGAGAACAAAGACATGATGAGTGCAGCCTCAAAACCCATACAATGACCTGCAGGGCAAACTGGCAGAGATAAGAGCACCGAGAGCTTAGAGAATCTTCCTCATCCTCCAGTAAGACGGACTCAGGGTGGTTATAAAGAATAAGCTTCGTAACATTTTACGAGTAGATTCGTATAAGAGACTCTCCTTTCAGGTACGCACGTGGAAGTCGACACAAAATGTTCTACATCCAGTTTTTAATGGATACCGAACCTCCAGGTAGCTACCCTGGTTGACCGGGATCGACGTGTTAACGGACGCTGAATATGTCCCTCTGAGTAGCACACACTCACTGAGTCAGTGACCTGTTATGTGGACCCTCAGTGGACTTAAAAACCACGCTCCCCGACACTCCACATGGACGCTGTGGCAATCACTGGGCTGAGCGATGGAAATTCTCGTTGACACTGAAAAGGACTTTCAATAGGAGAAAATATCAGAAGATTCTCCCACACGCGATGGTACTTGACGCAAGCACAAAACTGCATGGCTGCTAATAGAACAGTCCCCAGGAGATAGTGATACGATTATCATACGATTTTAGTTGGATTTGGGAGATCCCTCGCTCCACTTCGAACAAGTCATGCACAGTGAACGATTGGTATGATCGACTCACTGTCCAAGGAAGGTGGGAATAGGGGATCAGAAGGAAGACTTGCAGGTATAGAATGATAAGATTATCCGGAATTTAGCAATATATTTTTCAAAACACAGGTAATATACGATCAACGAAGGTAACTGTCCAAGTATGAACGGTAATTTAGGAAGACCTACTTTCGGTGGGATGCTGCACCGTTCATCACTATCACGTGACGTTACAAAACCACATAAACATACAACAGCTGAGGACTGTACTCGGATACAGAATTTGACCAAGGTGTTGACGCCCGTCCACAGTCATGACCAATATGGCACCGGCAAAATCTACCTCAATTATTGCCTTCTCAGGAAAAACAAAAATAGAAATGACAAAAAAATATAAAACAACTTCTTAGGCAGGAGACGACCTGAAAAGTGAAAAAAGTTTTCATAAACTCACCAGAAAAGAGAAATATTTTTTCTGACTTAGTAATGAAGGTTTGATGACTCGGTGCAGTGACCAGCTGGTGATGCACATGACCGACAAAATCTCACTCACCTAGCTAGCAGCAGCAGCAGTTTTAAACTTGAAGGCAGATACAGTGGACATAGGGTATCGATGCAACATGAGTGGATTTAAGCCGGTTCCCTCTTGCCCACAACACTGGAGTGAATGCACGCGATCATGAGAGATCTCGTTCATCTCTCACAGAGATGTACCAATGGGCATAACACGGTCAGTGCCTTGATATATGAAGCTGCTTGAGAATGAGTGGCCAGTTTGGCAAAGGCGGTCTCTCCTCTCAGGATCATTATCCTCCCCTCCATGACCTTTTTCCTTTACACTCCTTTATAATCCTTTACACTCCTGTTGATTCATGTACCGAGTTCTGGTTTAGAGCACTTCAAACGAGACCAAAATAGCCAAAGTATATGAAGCCTTCTTATCATCTGCCACTGGCAAGGTGAGCATGTAAACAGCAAGTAGACATCGGGTGGGCATGATTGTACCCGAGGACTTGTTGTGTTCCCTGTGTAGCCTTGGCCTGTTCTAGTGAACGTGATGCAGCTTCCTTTTGAAAAGTATCATTGTGATCTTTACTGCAATTACTCGGGTATAAATAATGCCGATTTAAGGCAGCCTCGACAGATGACAGTTGTGCATTTCATGCTCGGCCGGTGCATGACCATAAAAGTGGAGAAGAATACCTCTTAATGATACAATGATACTATATTTTGAGCTCATACTAGGTAATGAAATTCAAAAGGAGTTAGAACATGCCCTTGAGTTCATACATATGAGAATGCTGTGTTGCCATGTTGACTGTTTATAACTCTTTATCACGTGTCGAGGAACAGCTCTGTGCGTCGTTAAATGTCTTGCTGAAACAACCAACAGATGTCTCTCTCCTCTGTTACTCTCCTGGCAGGATAGTCGCTGTGGCAGATTGGGAAGCATTGCAAGGCAGACCAAGTGCTGCAACCTAACCCAGATCGGCTGGAAGGAGAGGAACGTGCTGTTAAGATAATCGACAGAAAGTGGGTCATTATCCGTCTATAACAAAAAGAAACTCTTTTGAGAGCTTGATCATTGCTATTTCAAAGATACTAACGTTCCCATAGATCGACGAAGAGTCAGGCTGCATTCTTCCGTTCCACCAGTATAGTATGTCTGTCCGCTAAACGCACTCGCTGCAGCGTTATGAATTTTTAGACATCAAGCCTCGGATCAACTCAATATAAGTTGTATCAAAGCCTAGACTGAAAATAAACCTACCTTTTCCCCTTTTCTTTTCACAGTAAAGACATTTATAACAAGTGAACTGAATTTGACACCTCAGGCATAGAGCAACATAGCACCGTAAATGAAGTCACTGTATTTTGTGAGAACCTGTGATGTGAAGTCTCTCTCTTGTGTCGAGCAGCCAACCGAAGAATCTTTGAAAACGTCATGCAACTGTATGCAGTTCATGAGTCTGTCAGGCATTACAGTCTCTTACTTGTTAACGTCGGCTTTTTGAATACTTTACCTGTTCTCAGTGTAGCGTCATATGACTACTACTGAATGACATTCGGTTTCGAGATTCGCATTTCCTTGCGTCTCCTTACGTTTGTCTTGCTGTCTATACAGTTCTCTTTCTCTTTATATATATATATATATATATATATATATATATATATATGTTGGACTCATAGGAATATG
>JAUTXX010512108.1:0-11884 GCA_032273605.1 Panulirus laevicauda | reverse complement strand
AGAGAGAGAGAGAGAGAGAGAGAGAGAGAGAGAGAGAGAGAGAGAGAGAGAGAGAGAGAGAGAGAGAGAGATTTACCGAGTACAGATCATCACTTTTCCAGTGGCTTTTTCAGTTTCTTCTGGAGGTGAAATATTACGTCACAGAGGAAGCCATTTAGAGAGCCGTTACCCTGTTCAGACAACGTCCTGGATCACGGACATCTTGCCTCTTCCTCCCACAGACTGAACTGCCCTGCCCCCAACCCCCTCAAACGATGTTACAACTTCAGCCATGAATGTAACAATGATCAGGAGTGCAGCAAGGATGGTCGCCGGGGATACTGCTGTCTGGAGCCGTTCTGTGGAAGGAGCTGCAAGGAAGGAACAAGGAATACACAATCGTGAGTTACTGCAGACCAACGCTGCTTGTATATCCCATGACATTTTGGGAGACTGGCCATCTCCAACTTAAACAAACTCTTTGATTATCAAGAACAGTTTTCTCTCTCAGACGCTGGGGTGTGTGGGATGGTCGGCAACCACAATACACAGATAACTGTTATCCTTTTATCTGCAGAATCTCATATTTGACATCATCTACAGTCTGTGTTTTATATGCCTTTTTCTCTGATCATGTTATCCTTATCTATGATGACTAATATCCTTCCGGCAGGCCCGAGTGTCCCCCGCCATTCTCCTTCGGGATCAAGTGTTTGCTGTACCAGGACAAGTGCGTCACGGACCAGGAGTGTATCAGCACGGTACGAGGGACTTACTGCTGCCTGGTGGCCGGCTGTGGCCGCACCTGCGTCTAAGACTTCCAGGATGCTGAAGAACTGCCCGATATATATATATATATACATAGCCTTGACCACCATCGTCTGAAGTTAGAACATCACTGAAAGTGTGGGAACACACTGACAACAGCAAAGAAGCTCCACCACCTTGCTCTAAGATGTTGGAAGTCAGTGATGAACTTTGTCAAAGACCTTTCTACTCTCCTTTCAAAAAAGTGGGTTCGAACCGATGTATCCGGGCGACTGCAGCTAATCATGATTCCTTCAGCAACTCCACCATTTCCTCACCTTCGTCATATCATAAAACGTGTTCATAAGATTTAGAGTTTACTTCTGCAGTGATGAAATTCAGGTGACTATATGAAGTTCAGAAGCAGCGGTGCCATCATTAACGTCCTCTACAAGTAGAGTTTCTTGACACACTGAATGTGACTCTCGTAACACTGTAATAAACACTGATGTAACGCCAGTATTGCTTCCTCTTTGTATGCTGTAGTCCGATGTATTCTACCCAATACAGTAGAGAATGACTGGTGTTATGTATGAAACGTCTTGTAATGTTACGAATTAGAATTAGAACCTTATTTGTCCACCTCACAAAACATTAGCCATCCTGTAGTCAGCATTACGTGAAGGTGTGTATGTACGTAGTCAATAAGAGAGAAGTATGGGTAAGTTTTCTCCAGTTACTTCAACAACTAATGTGCGAACCGCCGTCTAAACTGGCCTAGCTGCTCAGTCTGTTGCCCTCCGTGAGAGTAGACTGTAACTAAGGATGAGACATTATGACTGTTAATGAAGAATCACAAGTGATATTTCGCCAGTAATCTCGTAACGTGTTTCCCAGCCACTATCTCAGAGTGTGGCTACTATCTTCTGTTCTTAGGGAAAAGCACATTGTAAACCTACACTAAAATCATACCAGATGCACTGGATTGAAAACGATATTCACTAATGCATATTAGGATCAAATATTTAAGCTAGGATAGGTTATAGCCCCATCTATGTTAGGGAAAACTCATATCCAGTTATCTCTGACGGTCATCAGTAGATTATCATACACAAATTATATTGAATAACATTATTCTACTTTTACCAAGAAAACAACAATTAGAAATATTCTCAAGAGTCCTGATCTAGCTGTACAAGCAAGTGGTTCTAATCTCGTGGGCCAAATGAACAAGATGGCGGGACCATTCTCGACCTGCTTGGCTAGGCTTGTATAATGATCATCCAACACCATCGACCAGGGTCACGTATAGCTATCATCCAACACCATCGACCAGGGTCAGGTATAGCAATAATCCAACACCATTGACCAGGGTCAGGTATAGCAATCATCCAACACCATCGACCAGGGTCACGTATAGTTTAGCTAGCTCTTAAAGGATCGGAAAGCGTGAGTGGGTTGAGGCAAGACCCCGCTTGGCTGTCAAATGGTCGCTTTGCGGACTCCTTCTGATCCAGCTAATTCTGGAACTTCGAAACCGATAGCGGCAGAACCGCTGAAAAAAAAGAAATGGTGATTTCTTCCATTACGACGAGGGCAAAAGGCGTCTCTCCTCCACGGATGTGGGAAACCTGTTGGACGCCATCTGAAGCCGCGGAAACTCATTCCCAAAGGCTTGGAAGGACCTCACTAATTGGACTGACGAATCGACGAGGAAGAGATTGTCGCATCGACTGAGGGAAAAGGTGAGGAACGATACGAGTCCGTCGTAAGAGGACGTGATCATCAACAGAGCGGATCCTCTCGACGCGTCGCTCAAGAAAAACTCTTTGATGATCCTCATTGCCTCAAAGCGTCGCAAGATCCAGCAGCCGAACGTTCGTTCCGCTGCTTGACGCAAACCACTCTCTCTCTCTCTCTCTCTCTCTCTCTCTCTCTCTCTCTCTCTCTAAGTGGGATGCACACACGAAGAAGAAGAATAAGGAAACTTATCTAATCTTTTGTGTGAAACAAGACGACATTAGGGGACACAAGATTTTGAAAAATGCTCATAGGTCTGGCTGGCCTCACACTGGTAACTTTGCTCTCATAAAATTGTAATAAATCTGTTGCTGACGACATTCCGTGTCACTTGTTATGATTTTTGTTGTACTCATTTCATTTTCCGATGGAAATAACGATAAAGTGAAGCTGTCGTTATCAATGGGAGATTTGTCTCACATTCACGTTTAGAAATTCATCGCCTTTGAACGTCATTTTCTCCCGGTATTTTGAAACTTAAACACCACCAACATTACATGTTACAGCTTCCTTAATCCTATAAGAGGCCTGCTATGGACGGCACCAAGTCTCGTGAGTTTAACAATTGAAATTTTTACGAACAACTTACAACTGAAACTTTTACTAACAACTTACAACTAAAATTTTGATATAAACTATGAAGGATCTAATACACTAAGTCACTGCTAGTATTCTTACTATCTGATAATTTACTCACAACTAACTAAACAATTTTAACACATCATTCTTCATTGGGCGGACCACGTGTTGTGAAGATTCACAACCTTGACAACAGAGGCTACAATATTTCTGACACAGTTCTATTCCGAATCACTGTTTCTTAGTCATTAAACTAGATTCTTGCTAGGAAGACAGCTTGACATGAGCTGGGATTATATAGTACGTCACATGCTTGAAAACCAGCGTCCTGGTTGGTGTGCAGTGACCTTCACTGTGAGAACGTTTACACTGAAGATTAAAAAGTTGTGACCGTTCGGTAGGATTATGTGCAAGTTGTGTTATCGCATTTAGCACGACGGTACGATCCTTGAACACAACGGTACCACCCTTGAACATGACGGTACAGCCCTCAAGCACGACGGTACGACCCTTGAGCATGACGGTACGACCAGTGGGCACGTCGAAATAGCTCTTCAGTATGAAGTACGACCCTTGAGCACGACGATACGACCTTTGGGTAGGGTGACCTAACCTTTCACCTAACGCTGGAATGCCAGATCACAGCCAATGTCTCTCATGAACAGTATATTTCTCATGGATTTCTCATGAATATAAAGGTCGAGCAAGAACTATATAATGATTCGTCAGCCTGGCACCTCGTCTGTGGGGTCCAGGACTTGAGTATTCATACCATCGGTTTGGATAAAGGGGCTATGCTTCTGAAAGAAGGTATGGAAGCCTTAATACCTGCTGGAAGAAGGTATGGAAGCCTTAATACCTGCTGGAAGAAGGTATGGAAGCCTTAATACCTGCTGGAAGAAGGTGCAGTAAACTATACTGAACCTGACTGCTCTCGAGGTTGGTAAACTATACTGAACGTGGCTGTTCGTAGGGTGAATTAAGGGGGGCCATTATGACACTGACCACAATGCGATCTGTGGTGAGGTGTGGGGAGTGATGGCAAAGTGCGACAGTAATTCCATATTTCTCGTTTACTCGAAATGAATCAGGAAGACATACATGTAATTACGTCCATAAACATGAATATTTCCCGCACTTACCTTTCAGAGGAAACGTTCTTCTCATCATGGACACTGTCCTGGTGTTGTACGTTCGTAAGAGAAGATATCACTGCACAAAATAAGTTGGAGGAGAAGATATCACTGCACAAAATAAGTTACACGCTTGGGACACTGGAGACGACCCGAGTGTGGGGACGACCCGAGTGTGCCCGTCAACAAACACTCTGGTGATGAGAGTCACTCAGTACAAAACTGACTTAATATATCACAGACCAACAACAACTGTCCCTTTCAACGTAACATGACGAGCGTAATCATACAACAATAATACGCTAAGATCAATAGGTGACGTCAGAGTTCTTCAGCTGGTGTTGTTATATCTTAAATGTGTCGTCTGTAACATGTAACAAGAGCGTTTGTTGACGGCGTTAGGCGTTACTGTTGGGGGAGTAACAATGTGCCGATAGTTCTGCGTCACGAAATTTTTTTCCGAGCAGCCTACACCAGTACAGTATCTGGCAGCAGTTTTAGTGACTTTTCTCTGGAATTTGAATCAAGAAGTGCTAAATACTGGAGAGATCTGCTATTTAATCCCAGGGTGAAAAAAGGAAAGAAAGAAAATGTCCTGAGTTTTGTTTGGAATCATTGTAAAGTTGTTCGCCTGAGAGTCAAGCATACTTTCAGGGAAAGTTACTGTGCTGCTGTGTCTCCTGTACAGTTTATAGATGGGTCTGGTCCTCAGCCAGTAACATCCTCATCACCAGCTTCTGTACTTCAACTTTTCCTTCTCTTTTCCATCCTCATCAGCCGGCAGCCGGCCGCCCGTGGTGTAGCGGGTCAGCATTACACAACCTATCCTGTCAACAGGTCATAACCTACAACAAAGTGAGTGATAACGAACGCTCTTGATAACTTATCTGTTTCACAGTTTCCATGTTTTGTGACACCTTGGGCAGCTCATGTAATACTGCTTCGAGGCTTCACTGTCTCGTTCATGCTTCAGACCGTCCCTGATGATGGTATAACTACATAATGACGAGCCACAATACGATCATCACACCCACTAATCAGTCGTCGGCTTCAGGCTTCTCTATCTCATGCTCTCTAAACTCTCTCTTAAGACTGAATAATAACACTGACTTAATACTGCTGACTTGAAAATATGTTGTATTACATTAGATAGCAAGTTTTTGACAAAGGGGAACCTTCTCCCAATTATCAATAAATGACCAACTGTTCAGCAGTGGAGTATATATGTGCACGACGTTGTAAACAGGGGCAAGAGACGAGTAGATGAGCCGTCTGTCTATCACAGACGAGTTTAATCAGACTTAGATTATATACACTCTCCATCCGCCCTTGAAATTTGGCATTAATGAACATTAAGGATAATGTAACATTCAGGTGAACTAGTGGTCTAACTCTGGCCTTGTCTCAGCACCCCCACGAGCAAGTTCTAAACGGAGTTCGAGAGTTCATGTTGGAGTTGTGGGCGCTCGATCGCATCTAGACTTGCACTTACCCAAATGACAAGCGTTAATTCCCCACCCTCGTGACTAACACACAATGACCTCGATATGACTGATACGTCCACAGTTTTGATCACTTGCACAATGCGAACACCTTCTATAGGTCTCATGAAATTTCGAGGTTGCGCTACATTCCAAAGTAGGGAAATCATGGATAGACACCTGGGACAGACATGAATCAAGCTGCACCTCCTCATAACCCTACCTGGATAACCGCTTCTACTGAACAAAACACTATAACCACTCTATCACCACATACAACACACAGCATCTACTTCCTGCACCACACACATCCATTCACAACCCATAAAAAAGGTACACATCGAGCACATAGCAGCCTCGAGTTGAAAAAAGAAAAGGAATACCTCATTATGCTGCAGAAACAACTCATCCGCTCTTCCCTGAACTACGCCTCACCTCTCTGGTCAGGGTAACGACGCTACACTATACACAGAGCTCAGAAAAATCACGGCTCGCTAAGCAGCCGCAAACATTCAACACCTGAAGAAAAATGATATAGTCTTACGTCAGCATGTTCGTCATCCAGTCCTTTGAAACCACTTGACTCATCCCATCCACACCGTTTCAAAACCAGCTACTAAACTCCAAGCATAAAGAAAAAAAATAGTAATCTATACTTACAAATCCTCCCTGCTCCAACAAATGCAACTTAAAACACTCACTCTGTAATGACAAGCATTAAGGAATCATCCACTGAACTCATTTACAAACACTTAATGATGCTACCATTTGAAACTAGACTCCCTAGACATGTAAGAGTCACACTTTCTCATCTGCTTTCTGGACGGCATTACCAGCATTGCTTCCGTCTACCGTAAGACCCCTCACGTCCAAGTCAGATTGATCATATATCTCTCACATCAACAGCCGTGGTTAACTAACAGCTGCGTATTACCTTTCATATCAACAGTTACGGTTCGTTAATAAAGACGTATAATCTGCCACATCAACAGCTATGGTCACTCATTAGCGGCGTAGCTCCTTTTCTTAAAAAGGTGTGGAATAAATAAATCACTGATACATATCTTCCTATGTAATGAAATACTTTTATGATATACTACATCTTGTAGAGTAGTACATGTATCACAGGTAACTCCTGGTGGAGTCCTGAACGTAGGAGGTGTATTAAGATACTTTTTCCTCTTGATGCTTTTAACGCAAAACACATTCCCATTACATGGTCCACGCTCGCTGACACCTGACGTTTCAGAAGAATGAAGTTTGCCTCGGTGTTAACCACCCAGTCTTGTGTACCTCATTCTTATCCTTGTTCGAACCAGTTTTGTTTGTCTGCTGGAGTGAGGACCCGTCACCCAGCTGCCAAGGTCCTCCTTTCATCTCGCAAGGTCTCTCTTGTCTGTCTCCTTTTGTTGAAGAGTCTCATATCTGGAGCTTCATATTGCTGTGTGGAGGAGGATGAAAAGCGTCAGAGCAGGTAGTCACAGCCATCCTTGCCTGCTGATCTGCTCTTTCGTTCTAACAACTGCCAATATGAACGGGGAGCCAAACATAAGGATATTGTGTCGAGTGAAAGAACCACTGGAAGCCAATCATGGATTTCCCTCACCGCCGGGTCTGAATCTGTCTGCATCTTGTACCGCACAGCAAGAGTCAGAATATACAACAATATCTTGGATCTTCAGCTCTCGCATCATCTTAAGGACCAATAGTATGGGGTTAGGACAGACGCTGTGGGAGGCAGACTATCTCTAGATGACTTCTTATCGCTCACATACGTAAAGCCCAGGTTAATATCGGGTGTTGACCCATGAGCGAATATTTCTCGTTGAACCTTGGTGCTTTCAAGTGCGTTCTAGGTGTCTATGCTTGATATCCTCTTCAGTACCTTCAATCTTCCCTACTCCAGTCCAGTCTGTACCATGATGCTGCCATGAATAAGTCCATGGCAGGATCTGAGGCTCTGCAGCTGGTAAATCTTGCAGAGATTCAAACTCCAATCTGTTACGAGATCTCTCGTTCTCCCATCAAAGGACTGTCAGCTTGATCGAGGGTCAAGCAAAGCCCCTGTAACTCGGGTATTCACGATTTTCCTGTAACCTGGTGTAGTAAGGAAGGTTCACGTATTTGCTGGGCAATATGTCAGAGTGGCTCTCCACTCTTCGGATACAAAGACGGCACGAGATATCAAACGTCTCCAGTGCTGACCCTCAGAGATATGTTGTGGACGAGATTTAGCATCTTGAGAACTGTGGGGGAAGCTGATGAACATACCTGACACTCACAGTCCAGATTGCTGCTACACAGTGGTGCTCAGTATAGCCACAGCATATAGAGCAAAGTGTGGTCTGCGCTCAGTATAGCCACAGCATATAGAGCAAAGTGTGGTCTGCGCTCAGTATAGCCACAGCATATAGAGCAAGTGTGGTCTGCGCTCAGTATAGCCACAGTATGTAGAGCAGTGTGTGGTCTGCCCACTTTGACTAATGGTTAAATGTCCACAGGGTTCATAGGCCTTTGGTGGCAATGACTTCGAGGAGGTCGAGGCGAGGAACACACACACACACACACGTCAGTCTTGGGCGAGACACTGAACCGCCAAAACTTCACCTTTTGGACGAACCGCAGCTGATGGTTTGTAATGGAGAAAATATCCCTCTGTGGTCTGTATGGCTCTATGAGACACCTGGTTAATCACAGTTTGTAGGCTCCCTCGTGTGAAGACAACTTTCCCGCCCTTGTGATTTGTAGTGGTGGCGGCCAACCACTGTATACAGTCTTATCCTGATCCTCTCAAGCACTTCCTAATGTAATGGGACAATGAACATGGGTGATGAAGCCAGATAATCACCCACTCCACTTCTGTCACTCGTTGGCTGACGTACTCTTCCTGCTAGCGTCTCCGCCGAGTAATTCAGGAGGTTGTTGATATTGACTTCCCTAACGCCATTCGGGTTGCAGGCGACATACTTCCTTTATCCTCCCAAGCAAGCTTAGATTGTAGTAACCTGTCAGCCAGAGATAAAGTTCCTGTCTGTGAAAGGTGCTCGACATCTCTTACCTCGCTTATCAGGTCAAACTTTCCACATAGTGATGCAATGCCCTTGCATTCCTCAAATACAGAGAGACTTTCAATCTTCTGTTAACTTTGTCCCAAAAAGATTGAGAGTTTTGCGAGGGGAAGGTTTCCTCAATTATTTTCACTGGGTTCCAAGCCCTTGTCTCTACTAAATCCCTTTCCCAGTAGGGGAGACAGGATTGAGGTCTATATATCTATGCTCTATTTCTGGTCTTTACTCTTTTTGCCCCGCGAGAGCGAAGGAAAATAGGGAGTTAGTAATAGGCAAGAAAACTAAATCTCTTCGAGAGAAAACATTCTCTTCCCGGACAGGCGTATCGGTAGTGCGCTGGAGTAGAGCTGGTTGGCGCAAATGAAGCAGGCCAACACTGACAAGAGGACCTCACCTATATGCAGCCACATCCCTGGCCGTCTCCCGCTTCTCACAGAGAAGACTGTATGGACACTACCATTACGATGCTTTCCCCTCACCAATGACTTAAAACCATTCATTCTGGCCCCACAAGAACCATCAGTCTAGCTCGGGGCGACCCTTGCAAGGACCAAAGTCCCTGGTAGCATAACTTGCCTTTTAGACGTTTGGTAGAGGCACCCAGAGCCTCACACCATGATAGGAAAGTCATGCGTGCTTTCCACACACACACAATGCCACCTACTTTCTCGCATGTACTTACTCTACCAACACATTCACTAGCACCACCACACAGATCTGATCACATATATCAATAGCTTCCCAAGCAGTGTGGTACAGGGTCCTGATGGAGGAAGGTATATAGTACGTTACCACAGGTGTTCCCGGACTCTGCCTGCAAGCGGTAACTCGAAGCGAGAAGTGACCGCCGATAAGGAACTTATATTTTTCTCAGGAGAAAAGCGAAGCTTTCCACCCCAAAGAAACCCAAATTACCTTGCTGCTACCTGGATCACAGTCTTGTACCAGCTTTACATACGATTGATATAAATATCAATTGGAGAAGAATTGTGATCCTTGTGTTAAAACCATGGCCAAATTTTGTAAATCAAAGTACCATAGTGTCGGAGACAATGTATAAGGTCAAGCCAGAAACTATTCTTATCGTATACATTTTGACGAGTAAACTTTTCCAGATCGTTTTTGTAAATATACCATTAAATAGAGGGTTGGCACATCGTTCACTTTGAAATTCGCTTATTGTACCATTTTGCATAATCTCCACCCAATTTCAGGACAATATAACACCATTTACGAATCTAACATGGATTGTTTAATAAAACTTTTCTTCATGGAAATAAAATTTATTTTCAATATATCACTTATTTAAAAAACATGCTAGAATGTTAAGTAGCATATTGCCAAACTAGAACCTTGTGTACACTTCAAAGTTGCATGAATATAACCAACCTTAAATCTGTAAAATATATCAAATCACTAAATTGAAATCCATTTTTCCAATTTCGTTCATTGAAGTTTATAACACCAGCCTCAGGAAAATCATATTGATTTAGGTTCAACGGTCTTGGTATTTACTCTATACACGGAGGTGGTTAGATATGTCATCAAATGGTAACACCGTGTCACATCTTGGCCTGTGATACTGTTGGTGTGGCGAGCTGCTGGTGGCCAAGTAGTAGTTAACCGTTGTAGCCGTTACTGTAGGCAAGAAGGAAAAAGGTTAGATCCAGTGTTTTTAAGAAGAATTAAATTAAAGTATAGAAGGATGAAGTAATATCTATGATGCTACTTTTGTGGACATGGACAATGGTGACTATGTATAGAATCATCGAGATAGAAGATAAAGATTTACTCAAAGCATAGATTCCCTAAAATTTATTTCCAAGAACTATGGTTGTTTATTTCAAGTGCTTTATAAACATTCTATAGAGTAAATTATTATACCTGCATTGCATTAATTTTATCCATGTTGAATTCACATCTGATTAACACATTTCTTAGAAAAATTTTTTTTTTCTCACTTCATGATTTTCTGCTATGACTTCCTCTTTGGTCTTCATGTACGCTCATATTTCCTTTTTTTTAGAATAGTAAGCGAGACATCTTATTCTCCCAAGATTTAGATATTCTCGACCTAACTCATTTGCCTTTTTCGACCCCTACACCTTCCTCTTGATTTTCTACCGTTTTCTCTTGTACATTCCCAGTTATTTGTAATAGTAATTTGTAAGTACTGAACAAACCCTTCTTTTGACTTTCACCTGGAACCTTATCACTGGCGACTATTCCTGATCTGATCACATTGCATGCATCTTTTGACATCATGGTTTCTCCGAAAATATCGCATTCCTTTCTCACCCACTACCATCACGTCATTTTCTCTTACCTTTTAGCATTGTATACTTAATCTCTCCTGATATTTATTCATACAAGTCCCAAACCTATTTACTCTCCTCAGGTAGCTTCTTTTCTGAAAATAAGTATAAATCCTCTACTTTGCCTTAAATTGATTATAGCTAACCCCAATTCATGTAGGGTAAATTATAAACAAACGTGTTGGCGAATTTATTAGAAAAGTGGTCAACGCTGACCGAGTTAGTAAGTATATAGCTAAACAGTTTCAGATTGCATTTACCCGAAATGAAGAAATTTTTTTTAAAGTTTTAGGAGATTCCGCAGATACTGTGATCCTAAAAGTAATGTTCTGATACAAGGCGAGTGACTTACCCTTGCCTGGTGCAGTATCTCCCACATCCAGGTTGTAGACAGCACAAGCTCTGGGGACCATTGCTCTTACAATCCTGGTTGCTGTTGCAATGGTGGAGCGTCCGGAAGCAATTAAGATTAGGAATTGGAGGCGGGCAGTTAGGCCTGTTGAAGGTTGTTATGGTAAATATATGTCACAGGAAATTATATATAAAATAATGTCATGCAAAAAAAAAAAAAAAATTCTCTCCAACGATACAACTTTTTAATGTTGACGGTACACAAGTGTAGAGGCTACAAGTCATTGGTATCCGACAACATCCGTATGTACAGGTAATGTTGAGGAGTTGTGTTGGCAGCAGTTCATGCAGGTGAGTAGTGAGGCGAGTGTTGGGCAGAGCTGGTGTTGTGATGTTTGGAGGAGTGGTAGTTGTTGGCAGAGGTATTATTG
>JAUTXX010512097.1:0-10270 GCA_032273605.1 Panulirus laevicauda | reverse complement strand
GGGAAGTAGGCAAGGTGTTCCGAGATGTCGAAGAGATTTCCTGGTCTGGTGTTTGAGCTGGAGACGAAAGGCATATTGCATAACTAGGAGTCTCTCTCTGACTGGCTTATGGGAGGAGCAGATGTACAGACGACGCTGTGGAACCGGGAAAACTGACGCCTGAGATCTACAAGTCTGGGTCTGGTTCTAGCACGGTGGTGAGTGAAGGAAGACGTGTTGACGCTCTGGCTTGATGAATATGATGCGTGAGGCAGGAAGATGAATGATACTACGTCTCTCTCTCGCCCGTAGCAATATCTGAGGGACAGGTGGCACGCTTCCAGCCTGTCTTTGCTGGCAGTCAAAATGTGAACTTGAATATATTCCGAGGAAACATGTACCGAGTTCATAACTTTCTCAAATAAAAAAAAAAAATCTGCCTGAAGAGGAGGACAGGAAACTTTCACCGAGATATGTTCTGCTCATTATGATGTCAACCGCCTATGTAATGATAATCTGCACATGGAAATTTAATGTGTGTGGACGGGTTCTCCACCGTGAGGTCTGATATGTTTAGAGTGGTGAACAGCGAGCAAGCTTGGTTGAACACGTCTTCATTTAACATTCTCACTGACCCACATCATTTTCACTTTTCACTAAAGTCTCACATGGGAAATAAGGAGTATTCATGGGAGTGATGATCTACAGGGAGACCTGACTCCACTATTGATCAGATACATGGATGGAAAAAAAAAAATCAAAATTGAGGCACAATTAAGTGCGGACAAGATCCAAGTCATCCTGCTGTTAAGGGGTTGAGACAGACCCCAGTCTATCACCAGATAAAAGCATTATTGTAATTTTCAAGGAAGTACACTATGATGAAGTGAATATCAGATATGCATGCAAAGGACATGAACAAAGAGATATTAAAGGTAATATTTAATGCATACGTTAAACCCAACAGTGGCAATAGTTCTGAATGCCACAAATTCATAAGAGGCTAGGATTTGCTGGCGAGGTTTTCCAGATGGGAACAAAACTATACCTGTAACGAAGGAGCTAACACATAGGGAGGTCATCACCATATGAATTAAAAATTCAGTGGATTTCTCGAAGTCGACATGGATAAGTCTTTTTGAGAAATGGAGAGACCAATGAACGAAAAGGCACGACAGGAATATGAGCAAGAAAAAAAAATCTCTCAGGGAAAGTAGTATACGAGTACAACAAACCAAGTGAAGAAGTAACAGATGCGTAGACCAAAGAGATTTGGGTGATGGGTTAAGAAATGAGGCCCCCAGGAGGGTAAAACCTCCTCCATGTACGCACATCCAAAATAATCAACACCAAAACGTACGCCCACAACATCACGTACAGGTGGCGAGTGGGCGCGTGCCGCAAGTCAAGCAATACAAACTGGTGTGTTCCATATTACGTTTGAACAATGGTTACCGTTTGTAGCCAGGACCCTGATGAAGTCTGGCCCAGTCATCAGCTTCAGCCCACACCGTTGTATCGATCTGCTTCTGCCTACAAGCATCTGGGTCAAATCATATGTTGGCTCCGTGGAGAAACAATGATTTCTAGTGTCGTCTCCTCTTTACACAGGAAATGGGTTATGATACATAACACCAATCTTTACGCAGATGAGGGTACTGCTAATGGGATTTCCTTTTAATCACTTTATCAACTTATTTCTTGAAATGTGTATTACTCTAGTTGTGGTGTTGTTAATTTCAGTAATGCTCCCTACCCCTTCCAAGTGAATTGAGGGTCAGCTATATGTAATGATCGGGTGAGATGATGGTTGGCCTGGCACACTCATCAGCTACACCTACACTGGCCCAGTCTTGCCATCATGACACACACACACACACGTAAGTCCCACGTCGGCCAACGTTTTCTATTCTTCCTGCAGTTTAACGTCGAGCTTCTCCCTCAACGTGGGAAGCTAGCAAATCTCTAACCATTACTCCCTGAAACAATATATCATCTGAACCCATATTACCGTAGTTTTTAAAAATTACTTAAGAATATCAACAGCAAACAATTGTTTACACTAAATCAGAATTTATTCTCCAAATAGCCGGATTTTTACAGAAAAATATAGACAATAATATGTAATAACATGCATAGGAATTTAAATAATCTAGATTTATGCCAGAGTACTTTAACCTTATTATCACTTCAAAGAATACACACAAATATATAACATTTGTAAATACGCGAGGATCTGCACGGTGCAGAGTGAAAAGATCTGGGCTAATTAATGCAAGTAATACACCCATAAGAAATTAGACACCCTATTAAAACTTCACCTTACCTTCCTAGCAGTTGAGATTCATTGTATTGTTCATTATTCTAGTCGAGATATGACCCGTCTTTGAAAATGCACCGCCAACATGGGCGCCGATATCAACACAGACGACGGATACGATTCTCTGTTGCCCATGAATTTAATATATTTCTGTTATAATTTCGATTATTTGGTGAGACTGGGCAAGTTTTTATAAATCCTGATATCTTACTAATGTACGACCTACTTTAACACATTTTCTTTAATATGTATAATCTTTAAAGCCTCATTTAATATGGTCCAATAAAATATAATGCTCCAAATTATGCTTCAAAACTATCATAATATATTCTAAACATTACACTGAAGCGCAGAACACAATATCAAGATTTCAGACAATTATGCCTCATTAATGAATAATCATGTTACTTACCCTCTACTGCCTGGTTGGAACTATCAGTCATTTTAAAGTGAGGTGACTTTCAGGATACTATGCACTTTACAGGTTTTCCCAAGATACAACCCTATATCTAATTACACAGTGTAAGTTCTGTCGGCTATATTGTACCTAAGTCATTTACGATTGTCATATTTTGTACTATTTCCATTTTGTTCATGTTACTGAATTTTGCTCTGATTTCACCATATTGCTTATCAGTTATGTGTATTGTTGAAATCTGCTGGGGCTTCATTCTCACTTTCCACACTTCTTTCATGTAAGTTCAGCCGTGAGTGAAACGAAAGCACTGTTATAAGTGGCATGAGTATAATAACCATGGGAGACACGTGAGTAGTCATGAGTGAAAATGAGTACTGCCATGACTGTGCTCAAGTCTGGGGTTGATGCCACTTTCAAAGTCTGACCAGCATGAGGGTCAGGGTTGTATTATTACTGTTATTTCCTAACGCCATCAAACGAGTTTCCAAATCATTCACAGATTTTCTTTAAAGCATCACATATTTGTATTACCTGAAATGTAACTGAATATTTCTAACACATTTAATACTCTGATGTTCTCTCTGGAAAACAAGTCACTTGCACTGTAATTCCCCTGTGTTATTTTGCTCAATGTTTACATTTCCACGGCGGAACTCGCACTGGATTTTACATAAACCGAGTTCATAACATTATCACTTAAGTGTTAACATAATCTAGTGATAGCAAACAATATTATCACTAAGTGTAAGGAACGTATTTACACAGCAGGTGTACCGTGCACTATACAACCCTCGTCTTTCCACCGTTAAGGACAGGCCGGAACTGACGGTATGGAGCTGGCTGGGGGACAGGTGCCTCGGGCCCATGGCCAGCAGTTTGACCATCGAACTGGGTGCTTAGCTGAGTCGTTGTTGACATTGTAAAATCCTGATGCAGAGCGTCTTGATTATTACTGTAATCAACATCAGAGCTTTTTAATTCACAAATATATGGTACTTATTTTTCTATTAATCACAATTGTTAGGTTAGGCTAGCATCAACCATCGTTTGTTTATATGACCCGACTCGCTAAGGTCATCTGAAGTTATGGACAATAATGAAGTCATTGTTGAGGAAGGAATACTTGATACTAAACCTCGATTTCTGCCGTAATTGTACGAGTAATTTCCTAATCTTAACAGGAAATGGTTCTTATTTTCCATCTAATTACCCCAGCTTATAACTGTGTTGCTACGTTATCAATATCTATCTACTGAACTCTGGTCTACAAATACAGGTAACGGACCACAGTGCAATCCCATGAACATCAGGACGCTGTCTTGAGACCAGCTGGACAGCCCACATTCCCTATTCTCAATTCTTATTTGTAAATGCTGTCCGACCGATCCTTATAAGTAGCCAAAATGTCGCTAACAACAGAAATAGGTTAGTGTGTAAACTATGAACCACAACTAATATTCTTAATCAATGTCTTTAAATAAAGAAAAATTATTGACGACAGCGACGCTGAATAAGACGGTGTTTGCTTGCAAGCGCCGAGTGAGCACAAT
The DNA here is from genome assembly GCA_032273605.1 of Panulirus laevicauda. Taxonomy (NCBI): domain Eukaryota; kingdom Metazoa; phylum Arthropoda; class Malacostraca; order Decapoda; family Palinuridae; genus Panulirus; species Panulirus laevicauda. The sequence goes on along the minus strand of JAUTXX010512097.1, from coordinate 6,003 downwards.
GCGAGAGATTTAGGTCCCTTGGAAGGAGCGCTCGGGTGATTGTCCGAGTCTCATGCCTTATGCGGGAGACTTGGCATGACTGAACCCAGCTGATGATATATAACCAGTGCATAGACTTGTCTGCTTCCATAAACCGACATAAATGTCTTCTTAGAAAACTATGCAGCTTTCTACACGTAAAGCGCTCAACACCTTTCCTGCATTCTGTATTCTCTTCTGCACCAATAAATTGATTAGCCTTGCGGCGAAAGACGTTCAAAATCACCATGACTTACAGAATACACAAGGTTTGATGTGGTCCCATGAAACCTTATCACCACAGCATGTCACCACAAAAAACAAAATATAACAGTATAAGGAGGATTAAGATCACTTATCCATCGTTGTTCAGCTTACAATACAGACTATAGATGGCAACAACAGCGTGAGGTGAAAGAACGGGAAATCACTTGCATGAATTCACGGTGTAAAGCCTTAGCGTTGGATGTTGTGCGGCTGACTACAATAGCCGTCTCTGCCACCCTCACACCCACCCTCTGCCACCAGCATTGCCACATACAACAAACTGGTAACTCTCCCTGCTCTCTCTACTGCCTGCAAACAGTAAATTGCAGTAAAACTGGAAATATGATCCCATGACCATGGAATACTGTTTGTTATACAAACAAAATATACAAAGAAAAAATTAAAGAGCTAACAAGATTCACACAGTGAGCATGCGATTCTTTAAAAAGAATAAATCGAAAAATCGGAGACAGATTCCATGAGCGTTCTATTTTTGGATTCGACTGAATTATAAGATTTAGGCTTATAAGCCAAGCACTGGAGCGTCTTAAGGCTATTCAGCGCTCTTAATACAGTTTACAATATTCTTTCTTAGAAATTCATTTTGATAAAGTGATCAAGTTCAGTTTTGCTTAGAGCAAGAAGAGAAGAACGAAAAGTATAGGAGAGAAAATAGCCTACATGTGTTTTTGTCTGAGAGCTCAAGCTTGACCTTTGCAGCATGGTTAATCCTACCAGGGAAACGCGTTCTATGTTTGAAAAAAATCAAATGGCTGCATCACGGGCACCGGTGGCCAAGGGCCTTTACGAACAACGGCTCCGTCAGCACTTGCGATGAATAAGGCGAACATATTATGAGTTGGTAAGGTATAATATACTCAATTACCGAGTCTAACATTCTTCGCTAATATATCATCATATGGCTAAGTTACAGCGGCAGCAGCTCACGCCTTCCCAGTGGGAGAGCCGTCAGTATGGTTACTGTCTTGTCTTCAGTCTGGAGATTCTTAAAGTTCAACAATGTGTCCAAGGTGAAGATGTGTCCCTTTAAATCGACTCTCTGGAGGCAACACAGAAGCTTCAGTTTTCTTATGAGAAAGACCCAGGTATCCTCTCTTCGTGTGTGTGTGTGTGTGTGTGTGTGTGTGTGTGTGTGTAAAGATTCGCCAAGAACAAGCGTGGCAGAGGCTCTTCATAAGCCGGATGTGCTAACACTGGCATGAGTCAGGTGCGTGTGCTCGGGGTGCCATTACTGGCACACGTCGGCCCGTGTGTAACTTGAGTAATGACATTCTTAGGTGGTTCTGTGTTGTGTAAGATGTGGTAAGCTGCTTCATCCCAAGTAAATTCAATTCGTGATCCTTTCTTCAACGCTGAGCGTAGCTAGTTCTCTTCACACATTAATAAATTCATGGTAGTGAGATATCAAGTACACCAAAACTAATTTCTACAATGCTTGGCAATGCTAAGTATTCCTAAGTGTAAGGGTTCTGAAAGTGAATAATGCTTCAGCTCAATAAATTACGAATCAAAGCTTCTTGAAAAAACGATAAAAGTAATCCCAGCTGGTATGTGGGGCGGCTCGTTGTCTCATCTACACCGTCTCGAGATACTTAACTTTATCCTACTCAATTTTTTTTATGTGCTATACGATATGTACAGGATAGTTACAGTGTCCCATATGAACAATGAATCTAGTTCTTTCTGGGTTTCATAATGCAAAATAACTATTTACATTCACCAATACTGCATATAGTTCCAGTATATACAGTCTGATTTTCCTCACACAAATATGTACCTTATCAACCACGATTTTCAACATCTCAAAAGGTAAAAAATCTACAAATCCATAACTTACGTAGAATTATGCTGATAAATTTTAGTATCCAAAGCCACATCAATAAGTCTGTATATTATTTATAGATGAACATATAACAGTATGAGATTCGGTGCTGCATTCCTGCAGATACAGTATGTTCTTGGTTGTACATAACGAGGGCTGGATACAAGAAACCCACAGTCTACTGATCTAACCAGTAATGTTAAATATTACTTGCGTAATTTTCTGGAAATGAAGCGTGTTTAGTCAGTGAAAATTAGTCTGCAAAACCTGCCAATACTAGAACAAGCGCTGACACAAAATTGGTTAGCATACGAAATACTAGTTCATTGCACTTTCCTTCAACTATATACTGTAAAGGAAATCATTAATATGTCTATCAGTCACTATGAAATTTAATTTTGTAAGAATGAGTAGAATCAATGCTGGCAAAACTTTCAGTTGTTTTAAGTATGAATATCGGCATGATGATCGTACACAATACCAGAATAGAAATACATCTCCCCACCAAAGAAAGCAAAAAATGACATATATCATTTCAAGCAAAAACATAGCGACTGGAAATCATTATTATCTTCTGTACCAGACTTGCAGTTCAAATACAGATTGGGCGTTGTTCCGCCCCGGTGTTGCCACAATTCAAATTATTATGATTTCAATACGAGACTCTATTCTGGGGAAATAAATACCAAACCTCTATAGATACTGGCGACGAATAGCGTGTGCAGGTGGCACAGCGTAATCCATGCAATAACCAGAAAGTATTTTTGTGGAGCTGCGCAGACTCGGGCTGCACGGGGAAGATAAGGCACGTTTTCCTGATTTCACTTTCTCATCTTGCGGTCGTTCCCCTGGCCCGATGCTCCCGGTACAACCCACACACCCGACCCGTAGCCTAGCCCCGCCGCTTACGAACGACCGGAATGCATCAGCATACCTGCAGTTTCAGCAGTGAACCTAAATACAATATTAACGTGTGACTCGCTTCAGTCTATACCGCAGAGTGCTTGACGCCCGTCAAGAAGGAAACCTTAAATTGCATTATGTTCGAGTCTTGTATACTGATATATTTCTCTTAATGCACTGTAGAAACTGTCAGTACGTCATTTACCTCACAGATCTTGATTTCTTATTGGGAAAGCAGTGGACTCTGCTGCTACTGTCTATGGTCTGGGTAATAACATAATTTTTTTTTTTCAACGGTGCCAGTAATATCCAAGCTGCCCTCACCCACACATATGATCCCTAAACTCCAGATCTTCCTCGTTTTCTCTACTTTCCTTACAATATCATAAACGCCGTCTGTGGACTATCTCGCTACAACAGCAACAAGAACTGTGCAATAAATGTCGACAGTTTTTCCTTCCTTTTTTTTCAATCCAATTTGTTTGCCAACATAACCCTCTTGTCTCATATCACTGCTGAAGAAAAGTGTCAAGCCGCTTCAGAGATGTTTGTCTGTGTTTTATATTTATATGCACTACAAGAGACCAAGCGGCTGGATGATTAAGCAAGAAAATTTCTCACTGAATCTCACTCTGAGATTTCTCACCGTGGACACCAGCATACCATCTTCCCTTTCCTCGGTACAGAGCTAATGTAAAAAAATCTGTTAATCACTCATTCTATTTGCCTATATCTATTCGTTATTCATCTCGTATTTACAGTAACTATCCTCATCGCTGTCCACTGGCTGATTTACTTTTTCAATAGTGTTTCTTCCCCCAGTTATCATTACATAAGAAGTGAGGGCACTGCAAGAGGTCTACCGACCCATGCTAGGCAGGTCCTGAGTCTGTCCATCGTAGCTACGACCAACCGCCTGAAACCATAAACACATCCAACCTTCGTTTAAAGCTACCTAAATATCTAGCTTCCACTTCTCTACTTCGAAGCTTGTTCCATGAATTTACTACCCTAATTCCCGAACCAATATTTACCCACATCCAACCTGAATCTATTTTTTCTAATTTAAATCCATTATTTCTTGTCCTATCCGGTGGCGCTAACTTTAATCATGTTACCTTCATTAATGCCCTTTACCCATTAAAAGACTTCAATCATATCCCATCTAGCCCTCCTCTTTTTAATCTTTCTTCAGAAGTGAGGCTTCTAATTCTTGGGATCATTTTTATCACTCGCCTTTGTACTATGTCTAAAAAATCTATTATCAACTGTATAATTAATGAGGACGCTCCTGAACCATCCTCGCCACTGTCACCTGCCACCATGCAACCCTAGTCAGTTCTCCGCCACAACCGTATCGATCCCATCCCAGCTTGTGCAGACCGCTACGCAAACAGTCCCAGTCCCATCCCAAACACTGTGAACATCATCAATAATTATCAACACACCGCCATCTCACTATTTCTGTGAAGACCGTCTATTTACCCTTTCATAACTTCCATTGTTTACATTGTTCATGTTTTGTACTGCTTTTCAGCCTTGGCTGCAGCTAATACACTGCGCTACGGTTCAATTCCATTTGACATACCTGTATGAAATCACGTAACCTTTCTTCCTGATAACAGTTGCCCTGTTTAAGTATTAGAATCAGCTTATTCCCCACTTTTCGCACTGGTGTCATGAATCATAATGACTTAAGGAGAGTAAAGAAATTATTTTCATTTCTATTTAATGAGTCAGTGTCGTTACGCCGCCTACTGCGAACACTCAAGTGCTAGGCTTTTTTTTCTGTTCTGCATGAACGATACTTGTGGTCGGTGATAGGCACAATTTTTTTTTTCTGCATGAACGATACTTGTGATCGGTGATAGCCACAGTTTTTTCTGCATGAACGATACTTGTGGTCGCTGCTAGGCATTTTTTTTTTGTTTCTACATGAACGATACTTATGGTCAGTAAACTTTTCAATAGTGCAGATCAGTTAACTCGAATTCCACAATATTTATCTATTCTTTTTTAAGATTACGTGTTTGCTGATTAAGAGTGAAGTTTTGACGAGGAAAAATGAGTCATTCGGGTCAGATGCAGATGTTCTCTCATCAGCTGTAGATATATTCACATGCAACATCCAGTGGCACCAACGACGTGAACAAACAAACATATACACCCACGCTCAAGGAAAAAAAAAACCAACACTAACAGACGTACAAACACGCACACAATCCACCAATCGAACGTGCCCGGGTTCGAGTCCCGGACACGGCAGCCACCTCACAGCCAAACCAGCTGTTCATACTTCCCTTTGTGGCTGATCGATAACTGGGTGTACTTAGCGGGCGATGAAGTGGGTATTTGTTGTATCAGTGTGTATAAACAAAAAGTTAAGACATGGCGAAGAGACGGGGTAACACGAGTATACAACTCTCTCCACACACACACACACACACACACACGCAACTTTTAAAAGAGCATAAACATTGGTATCAGTTACACCAAGTCTTTTTTTCTTCAAGTTGTTCACTCCAGGATGGTGGCAGGGAGGTGTAAGGTGTCCCCAAGTCTCTGCCTCCTCAGGTTTAAACATTCTTAATATCTTATAAAGCAGAGATAACGTGACACTAACGACGGCAGAGGTCCTGGCGTCTTATGTCCTTTTTCTTCGCATGAATTTATGATCAGTTCAACTTTAGCGGCTCTCACGTTCCTACCTGCCTCAGGCTAGGTTATAATCTTCATATGAATCGCGCTTGCCAGACAACAGCCCCTGCCGCAATCTGATTGATACATTCACACACCAGTGGGAAGTCCCCGCTGTATTTATCACAAAACACGATACTCAAAGAAAAGAAAAGAATGGTGAAGCTCACCTCCTGCTGTCCTTACAACTCCCTCACTTGTGCTTCCCTCAACATGTGACACTCCCTCGCTTGTGATTCCCTCAACATATGTGACAACTCCCTCCCTTGTGCTTC
>JAUTXX010512076.1:0-10853 GCA_032273605.1 Panulirus laevicauda | reverse complement strand
ACATTAAGGGTTTAATTCTACAATTATAATACCAAGAAAATGACAAAACTATTGACAAAATGCTAATAGTTTCATTGTTTTCTCCTACCAGCTAAATTGAAAAGAAGCCCAATACTAGTAATTCCTGAATATGGCAGGTCTACTGTAAAAACTAATTCGCTATTATGTACAGAAGAAAAAGTGGTACATACTGACATCGCAGAGAAAGTTAACTTTTGTGCCACATGGAGTTATTCTATATGGCACTGATATTTTCCTTCTCTTTTTCTTGACTGGGCTCAAGTTTAGGGCTGTTAAAGATTCTGAAGCAGACTCAACAGATTCCATTTTTGATTTCATGACAGCCATCTTAGCTGAATCAACTGAAAGACTCTTTTCTAGTGGAGGTTTGGATTTACCACTTTCTCTATCTTCTTCATCACAAGAATCCACAGTTAGTCTAGAAGTGGAAGGGATGGGACTAGCTCCACCAGGGATATCTGAAACTTCTAAATCATTTAAAATGTCACAAGAGTCAGAATCTTTCTCTAATATGTCATCAGACTTGGCTACTGATGTGGATTGGACCCTTTGGGCACTACCTGGCTTCTTAGTGCAAGACTTTAAAGAACTTGTGTGAGATATCCCATGTTCAAAACTTGAGGAACATGGTGCAATGAATGACTGGTTTGCTTTGGCTATCTGGTCTTGAATGCCTTTGCTAATAAATGAGGTTTCATTGACTGTATCATAACCAATATCAGTTCTTGACTTTGACTTGATCATCTCAAAAACTTCCTCTTTAGTAATGTCAGCACAAACTTTTGTATCTTGCCCCCCAGAGTCATATACATCGTGTACATTGGCAGATTCTTTAACTAAATCTGCGTGTGTTTCTAAATCATCATCATTTGGCACACTGACTTCTGAATCACTGACATTAGTTGTATTTTGTACATCATTCACAGCCTGACAACTGAACTGTTTTTCTGATAAGCTGGGTGACTTTGCACATGAACAGGACGGGAGGAGGGGACTGCCCTCATGAGGAGATGGAGGGGTAGGAGGACGACACAAGGACGGCTCAAGGGGTGGGGAATCACACTTAGGCATTAGACCAGGCAAGTCTAAGCTCTGAGTGGACTTTTTGCTAGCTTCTAGAGGGGAACCAGATCCCACTGGCTGATCCCCATGAAAGTGGCGGCATTTGGCACACTGCACTTCCTGCGGCAATTCTTCCTCTTCTCGAATTGTGTTGCATGCTACCACTGAACAACATCTACCACTACACACTGCTAGAAAGAAAAAAGAAAAAACATAAATCAAATGCAGATTGAAACAGTTTCCAAAAACATAGCAATAGCATAACTGGCATGACAGGCAAACGTAAAGCTAGGTGCACATACATAACAAGGGCCAGAGGCCGTAACATCCACAGAGGGAGAGAGTGCAGCATCTGACAGGAAAAAGAGAAAGAGAAAGTGGGCTTGATGTACATAAAGCTACAAGCAATGGATACTTTATGGCTTTTAAAGGCAATATACAACAAGTGTCACCTTGCTTCACTCACCTTTCTGTGTTTGTTACTTATATTTACAAACTTGCTTCAACTTTTCGGTATAAAGATATTCCCCAAAAGCAAAGTTTTACATCACTCTACATACAGTCTAAAAAAGTAACTACACTGTGACCGTATGAAAAAAGAATAAAAGTGAAATGTATAGCATTGGGGTAATTATGGAATGAACATATACAATTCTGTCATGAAGACATCCATACTTCATTGAAATCAATAAATGAACTGAAATAAAATAATTAAATACACAGAGACACATGCAAGCACAGGCACACAGAAACAGACACAGCCACAATGGCAAGCAAACAAGCAGGCAGGCTGATCCAGACACACACACACAAACACATGCATACACACCAGTACACTTTACAATAGGAAAAATTACGTTAAGAAATGGAGTACCACAATTGAAAAATTCCTTTCAATGTCCAATAACAGATAATAATAAATGAGGATGTAAAAGAAAGATACACTAATAAAATCAAATATCACTCAGCTAACTATAAAACTCAGCAACTCTTGATGAGGTGTACTTATACTGATGATCCTGCCCTGAATCAAAAAGAAGGTATCACTCATATCTTGAAGATATTCTACAGCAGCAGAAGGAAAACACAGAGACAAAAATAAAGAACTGGTAAAAACATAAATAAGTGTAGTGCTTAGGACAATTAATCAAAGGCAAAGTGGAATATCAGTGGGAAATTCACGACTTTAATCAAACTAAAGAATTCCAAGTAGACAATGCAAAACAAAATATAATTGAAAGAGGATGATGATGTAACTGATAATGTGTCAGGAGTTTGCAAAACAATGGCAGAGAAAAAAGGAAATAAGGAAAACTACTTGGGTTTTTGAGGAAAGGAACCTAAACTTATAAGAACTACAAGGAAATTTCTAGGAAGCACTGAAAATATTTTACCAGTAGAAAGGCTGATGGACATATTAAGAAAGTAAGAACAACTTGTGTATGTTAGGTAAGGAAGTGATGTAGTTTAACATACGATGTCTAACAACTATATGAATGGTGAAGTGAAATAAGTAATGCAGAATACAGGATAAATATATAATAAAAAAAATGGATGAATCAAATGAAAATTCAAACAGTGCCAAACTTTATAAATAGTAATTTGTTATTTACAAAACACATAAGCAGACTAAATTTCTTAGAAGGAAGGGCTTTTCAGCAAAGAAGGAAATATGTTAAGAGGTAACTGATTAGCTCCTATGTGCTTTATAGCACATAACATATTACCCCAACAATAATGAAACAAGACGTGAAGTGAACATGAGACACATACATAGTTTTTGATGATATAAAAGTAGGCAACAGAACAAACATGATCCATACAGGGAGCAAGAACCTGATGAAATCTCATCTCTGTACCAAAGGACTGTGCAGAAGTCTTGGAAAGGGGTTCAGTCCCAGCCTAGTAAACAAAGATGAATGTCATAGCTGCATATAAGAGATGCAATTGGGAAAAATGCATTAATTACAGGTTAGTATCACTAAAAGGCAGGGTCAGTAAAATTCAGGAAAACAATGAAGAACAAATGGGTGGGTAGAAGTTAAGATTTGAAAATCTGAACTTCTGAACACCGAACACTCCCAAAATCCACATTCCATCACATCAAAGATTCTCATAAATTTGAATCATGAAAGTTTTGTTTACCATGTGAAAGTTTTGTTTACCATGCATTAACAAAGACTACACCACTGTTTATGCAGTTTGCAAGTGGTGGCCAAGTTCCATGCTTTTTTTTTTCTATCTGAGCAATAATTTCATAAAAATTTGCCCTAATAATGGCATCAAATAAGCACAGAGTTAGAGTGCTGTGTATAGTGTTGTGAAGAGGAAGCCTGTTTGCATGACGTTATGCAGAATGTGGAAACCTTACAGAAATAAGGTTCAAGTGTGTCACAGCATAGTCCTTACATTCAGTGAGTATGACTAAGGCACAGCAATTCAAACTTATTCTGCACTATTCTTAATTGTATACACATTGGCGGGAGGCAGCAGACTCACTACTGTGGGCTTTTTTGGGACTTCAAATTTCATTCTAAATGTTAAGATTACTTTTGGTCTGTTTATGGGGGATGTCATGATACAAAAATATAATCCAGAAAGTGCACTTTTCAACAGATTAATAACTGCATAGAAAGTATTTATGTGAATTAATCTTTAATAGATTAGAAGCTTGGTGAATTCAGGATGGTGAATGCTAGGCATTTTCCATTCAATATACATAAAGAGTCAATCAATATTTAGCATGTAAGCATCACATATACTGGTTTTTGACATTAAAGAAAAATATAACCTAAACATGCCACTGCAGAAAAATGCTGAGTATTAAACAAATTCAATTCATTTAAAGGAACATGATACTAAATATGACAATGCTGAAGATGCCCTTTCCAGATTATATTCTTGTAACATGCCACTCACCATGAAGAAACCAAAGGTAATGACATCTAAAATAAAAAAATCATCTAATTTGCATATAATGATTTACTTCAGGGGGTATTTGTACAGCTTCCCTATTTGTCCCACATACTATTAGGTCTGCTTTGTACAGATTCACTGTACACATATTTTCAAAACACTCTATCTCTGTACACTAATATATGCACACACAAACACAGATAATTGCTGTAGTGGGTAAGTAAAACAAGCTAAGCAAAGAAACAGGTGCAGCTAGAATTAGGAAGGTCAAAAGCCTGTACGACAGAATGTAAAACTCCAACCCAATAAGCAGAATTTGGTAATCACACGCACAAAATAAAGTTAATAAAGGTAAATGTAATAAAAGCAATTCATCCACACAAAGGCTGTCATGAGAAGCACTTTCATGTGATAAAAGCAAATTCACTTCCTAAACATAGATCATCCATTGGGGTAAAACACAAAATCCATACAAAATAAGGCTGTCTCATACATATTCATATGGATTTTTTGAGAACTGTAACAAAACAAATATAATGACTACAGAATGCGAACTTTTGTAAATATTAGTATAAAAATATAAGAACAATAAAATATCAAAATAATAGTATGCAAAATAGAAAATAAACACATCAACAACAAATGGCCACATGTCCTTAATAAATCCTAAATTCAAGTGTTTTTAACAATACAGGTAACGTATTAATAAAAGTAAAACACCGTAATACTTTTTTACCAACTGGGGTAGAGCTAACATAAAAATAATGTCATTTCCCATAATATAAGTAAAAACCCTTTATAAGTGGCAGTATAGAGATTAATTTGAATCCTTAGGGTTGATACAAGTGTGTAGTCCCACCATGTGATGATCTGAGGGTCATGGACCGCTGATACTAATCTTAGGACTTTGTGTCAACAACATAGACAGAAATTTTCTACAACCATAACACATGGATAGTGATCAACCATTTCTGCTTCCTGTTTTTTCTCACTAAATATTTAATCATAAATATTTCAAAGGCTTGTTTTATACTATGAACACTTGATAAAAGTAAGAGTATAGGAGATTCATTTCTCCCTGAAACATTTTCTTATATCACTGCATCTAGTCATAACATAATATGTGTCTTGTAATAAACTGACTATCACATGAAAAAATTTCTTCACTGTATCTCATAACCAGAAACCATTACAAACTTCTGAATCTTGCTTTAAAATGAATTAAAGATGTTTCATTCAGAGTACCTAAACTGATAATGTAAAACTATACCGGCAGAGAGCATAAAAAGTAAACAATCATCAACAAAATCAATACACTGGGATACCAGTATCTATATGCTAGGAACTTTGATTCATTTTTCCACAACAAACTTGCAGTGGTAATGAAGTTGCCAATTCCTTTCAGTTTCACAATTAGGTTTAGAAAACCACATATCTTTATTGTAAATCTGGTTAATATGGTGTAAATGGGACTTCATTCTCCATTCATAGATAAAAAAATACTAAAATGTTATCCAATAATTCAGTTTCTATATAATGTAAATACCACAACCTTCAATGAACTTAACAAAGAATACCACTACCTGCTCACACATAATATTACCATCAAGAACTGAAAATCTTATGATTAAATATCTTATACAGCCTTCCATAAACCTCTACAAGAACTCCTAATTTTCATGCCTAAATACATGAATTTATCAAGCACAATAAAGATGTAATCTCCCTTTCTTCCATAGCTGTCCATTATTTCAAGCCTTAGCAAGGTTACATCAGTAATAGATGACTGAGTTAAGCCTAAGAGGAAAAAATCCTCTTTTCCTTCCTTTGGAAAGCAATGACAAAAAGAGGAGAGAATTTCCAGTCTGCTACTTCCACTCTTCTTAGTTGCCTTCTAAAAAACACAGGAAGTACTTAAAGTACAAGTAGTGCTCTGTCTCTCTTATCCCTAGGGACATGATGTAATCTAACAATTTTCAATTCTACTGAAAGTAGTAAACATAATAGTTAGAAAGGTAGATATATCTTTCTTACATTGGGTGTTTCAAAAGTCCAGCAGCACAAGCTAGTAAGCTCTGCTTGCAATTCAGGACTTCAAAAACATCCTGTATCTTTGTTAAGGCTTCCTGTTGCTAGCCCTCTGGGGTTTTGGGGTACATAAGGGAAAGATATATAAAAGCACCTACTTTTGTATAATCAACTAAAACATCAGCTCAAAGCTTGTGAAAAATATGTTTTTTCAGCCAGAACCGTCACCTGCCCTCTCATCATGTTCTATAACTAAGCCATCTAAATCAGTCAGCAAAATAGATGAATGCTTGACAAATAATGCCACAGTCACATTAAATGCATGCAAAAACAACTACAATGTGTCCTGGAGAGTTGCATAAAATGTTCTACTCAAAAACAAAACTACAATCACTTGCTAGGCTGTTAGCCCTATCTTCCCAACTGTAACATCACCTCATCCTTTCCCTCACTGAACAACTGTCTGCTGCCTCCAACTCAAATATCACTGGTCACTTGGAGGAAATTCAACTATGTGGATGAAGATAGATTGAGTAAAGAAGGGGGGCATGTGATGGCTCTGGCTCAAAAACATGCCTTTCACAGGCTCAGAGCCAACTTCTGAGCCAACCCATCACCTGCTCTCCCACCATGTAGTTTTAACATAGAAAAAGACAAGGGGAGGATGATTTAGTTAACTGAAAAATACCTGAAGATATAAGCATTTAGTTAAGACAGCTCCATGACACTTGCCTTCTAGTGATGATGACCTGGAAGACTCTTCTTTTGATGAAGTCTTCACACAGCTCAATCTTGCCAGTGCCACACATTTTTATGATGAAAAAAAGCTTTAGGCAAATAATTCTTGGCAAAAGTTTTATTGGACTTCAAAAAACCTTTGATCTCTGATGGACCTGCAAGACATGTCTGAAAGAAAAGCCTTAATAGTGAAACAGTTTCTCAAGTTGTGCAATCTACAGTAAATCCCTGGCTGGCTGAGCAGCCTGATCTTAACTGCTTACTGAATCAACCGAGAAATCATTTCATATGAACAAGGAGCAAGATACCGAGGAACAATGAACAACTCAGATAAGACACCAAATGTATATTTCCAAAACTGACAATGACAAAACTGGAAGTATCATAACATGTCCCTGAATGAAACAAAGTTTTTCCTTGGCAAGAATGAAAAATTAAGGTAAACCTCAACAAATTACTTACCCTTACCAATCACAAGCAAGCCTTTATCACTCTTCAGTGTCAGACAATTTCAAGATGGACTAATGAAGAATTCCTTAATTCACAATTAATAAAAAATCTTCTTTAACAACCAAATTGGTTCTTTATCAAATGGTTTTAATCTCATGCGAAAACATGCCTTTGATGATCCCAAAAGTCAATGGATAAATCAATGCTAAATCCTAACTTCATGGGTTTCACCAGCACTGCCATGTATAACAACAGAGTAATGTAGCTACTTATAATTCACTACTGCAATATAGCCATGCAGAATATGTACAAGAACTGTCACTGAAAGTTTAGGAGGGTAACTTCTGAACCAGAATTCACTTTCATAACACAATAATAAATCTGCAACATGAGAAACAACAGCTTCTAATATAATGATTTGTCAAAAAATCCACACATGCAATGCCCAGACTTTAGAACACAGATGTTCATTATCCCCTAAACTGTGTGAGGAAAACAATGAACTGGGAGATCCACTGGATTACTGCACTTACTGAACAACTTTAGAAGCCAGGCTTCGTTCAGCTTACAGTGATCAACTAACTTAAAACCATTGAAAAAATCCAAGAAGGAAAACAACAGAGATGTGTCTACTAACTGAAATCCAAACTGAATATATTCATTGCATCTGCAAAAGGATCTAAAAGAGGAGAATTTGATTGGCCACTGTAGCTAAACATCCACCTCTGAATCAATGCCTAATATCAGGATTCACTTGAATGTGACCCAGTCAGGGTTTTAGCTCTGGCCTGACTGGAATCATCGATAACATAACACCTGCTATAATGTTCAGGATTCCTTAATGAAACAAACTTTTCTCTTGAAGTGATATTATATAAAAATCTATAACTACTAAGGCCAGACTATTTGTTGTTTCCCCTTTTCTATGTGTTCCACTTTAACACTATGAGCATAAATGGGAGTGATGTTTGGAGGCCATATGCACCTGACCCACCCAATCAAATTAGAGGTAATGTTAATACAGTACAATCAATTTTTTAGTCTATGGGGCAAATAGTCCTTTCATTATTATTATCTTTTATTTCTATTTTTTCACTGGTAATCAAAGTAAGTCTGATGATATCCAGTTTCTATTTATTGATAGCCAAATTTATAACTTAGACATTCAAATTTCTGTTATCAAGAGTTTCAGCCTTCCAATAAATCATCCAATTCCCCAATTCATATATTATGTAAAGGCAGAATTCAAGTAAATGTCCTGCTATTAAGCAGGGGATACCTGTAAACATACATAAAACATATGCAATATATGATCACCAACCATGCTTCCAAACTGTCCAATGCCATCACTCAGAAAAAAAAAGAACACAAACTATTCACCAATGTTTACTTTACCAAGGCTATTCTAGTGTGTGCAGCAAGCACTTGCTGATCCCTCTGTAAATGAAAATGAAAGGTCCAAGTATTGACCTTAGCCCATCAGAAAGCATGAAAAATATCACTAAAGAACACCTCTGGAGTGTTGGAACATCAAAATTCACTAAAAATAATCTCTTTATTTTAGAAACATCACAAATCAATGGACTAAAAAAACTGATAGAGTGGACAAACTTATTCATAAATAAATTTAGCCATATCCTGAGCTCAGGCTACCCGACTAAAATAACAACAAAGTGAGGAAGCTGAGAGCTACAAGGTAGGGAAATTTTGGATGAGGTGACATCACAGGCAGGAAATTAGGGGTAATGGCTTAGCAAGTGATTATAGCAATATTTTGAGTGGAAATTTTCATGCAGCTCTCCTGGACACATAATAGTTATGTTTTTGTGTGCACTCAACATGATTGTGGCATTACAAATTATCTCATTTTGAATGAACACACTGTGCATAACATTTTACAAGAACATTTTATTCTTTGACACCAATTTCAGAAAATGCTGGGTGGGTTTGACTAAGCACAGTAAACTAAAGCAGACTCATATATGCCTTCCCCTACTTTAGTGAGGCAGCAAGAAAAAAGCCTTGCTTGGCTTCTCCTTCTGTTCCTACTTTTAAAAAGTATTACTGATGGCAAAGAGGAATTCCAGCCCCTAACTCCAAGGAACACTATACACTAGCATTGCTATTTTGGCATTATCTTGTCTTATATACGAATCAGTAAGTACCTACTCCTAGTTACCTTCTTTGACATGCATAGTGTCTGGCAAGCTCTGCCTTGTTCTGCCAGAATGAAAGGTTGTGTAAGCAGGTTATAAACATAGCAGAATGTAAATGTTTATCAGGTAGCATCACAATGAAATGACAATCAACAGAAGATCAAACAGTTTGGTAGCTAAATTATTTTTTCAAGACAATGCCTGCAGTAAGTGTGAATGGGGGCAAGATAATTATAATAATGCTGTAACGATATTGAAAAAATATTCTGAAAGTGACAGGTTGGAACACTCACATGAAATAGGATATAGTCAAGGACAACAGAAAGGTGAAAAGTGAGACAAATTGGACCAAAAAAAAAAATGCTTTCCTATCATATGTGACAATACATAATGTAATGTACTAAGTGAAAGCAGAGATGAAATCACTGTTCCATTATATAAAGGATGCAATAAATGCAGTTACCAAAGTTTATGCTTGTTTAAAGTTTAGGAGTCTAGTTACTGAAGTATACACTTATTTTAAGTTTACGAGTCTGAGTATACCGCAGAATGAAGGAAACAAAAAAAAAGTACAATCACAGAAAGGCAAAGAGGATGAATTATGGAAGAATGTGGCTTTGGGGATCAGATGTTTGCCATGATAAGGTTAAGTGAGAAAATGTTGGTAGATATGAGTAGACAAGAAGCACTTAAAACTTACAAGAGGACTTTGACAATTAACAGAAACAAAAAACAAAGTACTTCAAAGATGGTTCAAGAAACAAATTAGTAATAAGTGTTAAGGTAATAGCTGATTCTAGGAAATATCAATGTTTCATGGTAAAGACAGAGTCCCTGTTACTTTCACTTTTGTCTAAACTTGCCACAAGGCTCCATCCAAATTAGGCCTTTAAGTCAGATAATTTCTATCTGCTGTACTTTTATCCTCATGGTAATCAAATCAAAGCATTCTAAAAACACAAGGAATGACACTGTTTAATCATCCATTCACAGCATTTCTTGTAAATGAAATCAGATAGACAAAAAATTCATTCAAAGCTTCTCTTCATAGTTATGTCATCTGACAATCAATTAGTAAGCAATAGCCTTTAAAAGTATAATTACTGTTTATGACTAAATGATTGTCATCTAAAACCAAATATGCAACAACTTGTATGCTTTCCACCACTGATGAAGTTATTGTAACAATGACCACATTAATTCATACAGGAGAAAATTACCACTATGATAGTTGTTTCAAGTTAAAAATATATAAGTACAACTACTATGCAGCATAATAATCTTGAACATACTATTCATCTAGGGTAACAGGATTATACCACATATCCCATAAAATTCACAGCAACTTCTTTATCATAAACAAACCTTTCACACAAGGGTTTGTGACTCTTCTGGCTTTTCTGCATCACTGAAATTTTTCTTAAATTTATCAAAAACTTTTAATAATTATTATTTATTATATTAATAGAAAACAGTGAACAT
>JAUTXX010512065.1:0-11885 GCA_032273605.1 Panulirus laevicauda | reverse complement strand
TATATATGGAGAGAATGATTAAGGAAAGATTGACAAAAGAGGATATATATATGTCAGAGGTGGAGGGAGTGAGGAGAAAATGGGAGACCAAATTGGAAGTGGAAGGATGAAAAGAAAAAGATTTTGAGCGATCGGGGCCTGAACATACAAGATGGTGAAAGGTGTGCAAGGAATAGAGTGAATTGGAACAATGTGGTATACTGGGATCAACATGCTGTCAATGGATTGAACCAGGGCATGTGAAGTGTCTCGGGTAAACTGTGTGGGGCCTGGATGTGGAAAAGGAGCTGTGGTTTCAGTGCATTACACATGACAGCAGAGACTGAGTGTGAACAAATGTGACCTTAGTTGTCTTTTCCTAGTGCTACTTCGCGCACACACAGGGGTAGTTAGGTGCCATTTCATGTGTGGCGGGGTGGCGACAGGAGTGGATGAAGGCAACAAGTATGGATATGTACATGTGCATATATGTAAATGTCTGTGTATGTATATGTATTATCCCTGGGGACAGGGGAGAAAGAATACTTCCCATGTATTCCTTGCATGTTGTAGAAGGTGACTGAAAGGGGAGGAAGCGGGGAGCTGGAAATCCTCCACTCTCATTTTTAATTTTCCAAAAGAAAATTCCCTCAAAGGCTCAGTCCTCTGTTCTTAACGCTACCTCGCTAATGCGGGAAATGGCGAATAGTATAAAAAAAAAATGTATATGTATGTTGAAATATATAAGTATGTATATGTGCGTGTGTGGGTGTTTATGTATACATATGTGTATGTGGGTGGGTTGGGCCATTCTTTCATCTGTTTCCTTGTACTACCTCACTAATGTGGCAGACAGCAACTAAGTAGAATAAAATAATATAAATATATATTCCAATTCTCCTTGTTTCCTCCACCTCTGACACATACAGCCTCTTTGTCGACCTTTCCTCACTCATTCTCTCTATATGTCCAAACCATTTCAATACACCCACTTCTGCTCTCTCAACCACTCTTTTTACTACCACGAATCTCTCATACCCTTTCGTTACTTACTCAATCAAACCACCTCACACCACACATTGTCCTCAAACATTTAATTTCTATCTATAGCCCATGCCTCACAACCATATAATATTGTTAGAACTGCTATTCATTCAAACATACCTATTTTCACTCTCCGAGATAACGTTCTCTCTTTCTACACATTCTCCATCACTCCAAGAACCTTCACCCCTTCCCCCACCCTATGACTCAAGTCCATTTCCATGGTTTCATTCACTACTAAGTCCACTTCCAGATATCTAAAACACCACACTTCCTCTAATCTTTCTCCATTCAAACTTACATCCCAAACAACTTGTCCCTCAACCCTGCTGAATTTACTCTCAACTTTCTTTTACACACTTTTCCAAACTCTGTCACCAACTAATGCAGTTTCTCACTTGAATCAGCCACCAATGCTGTATCATTGGTGAACAACAACTAACTCACTTCCCAGGCCCTCTCATCCTCAACAGACTGCATACTTGCCCCTCTCTCCAAAACTCTTGCATTTACCTCCCTAACCACGCCACCCATAAAATAAAAAACCCTGGGGACTTCACATACCCGAGCCACAGATCAACCTTCATTGGGAACCAATCACTCTCATCTTTTCCTACTCGTACACATGCCTTATACCCTTGATAAAAACTTCTCATTGCTTCTAGCAGCTTACCTCCCACAGAAGGAATTACAGCAAAATGAGTAGTTTCAGGACAGTAGCTGGGTAAAAGTAGAAACAGCCATGAAAAATGGGCAATCAAAACCACTGCATGAGTAAACTGAAAAATTTATGGACGTACATAAGAATACTGACTAAAATTTTGCACTAAGAGAAAGCTGTAGAAAAAAAAACTTAGTAGCACATCAAATAAACTCTCACTACCAAGGAAAAGAAAGAAAATTCAAAATGGTATGATATCAAAAGTTATCAGAAAACATGAAAACAGTGTTCTTAAAATTACCTTTAGGAAGTTTGCTTCTCAGATATTCCTCTGCTGAAACTAAGACATCAGCACTTAGGGATTCCAAAGTGATTTTAGTTTTATAGTAGCTGAAAGGAAAAAAAGGTACATAAATATTTTTGCAGATTCCACTTTTATTAGAACTCTGCAAAAAATAGTCACTGAAGATAAAAACTTCGTTCTACAGGGCCTAAGCCTCTAATGAGACTTCACGTTTTAAGAAAATATATATAATGCATCCCTGAGAATGGGGAGAAGTAATACTACCCCCATATTTCCTGTGTTGTAAAAGAATAAGTGGCATGTAAGTGGGGGCTGGAAACCCTCTTGTATTTTCAATTTCTAAATATGGAAACAGATGGAACTAAGCAAAAATGACTCATCCCCCTGAAAGCCTCAGGTATGGGTGTCTAAATGTGGCTATACATAACCAGAATGACAAGGAGAGAGAGAGATAGGTAATATGTTTGAGAAGATGAGCATTGAAGTTTTAGCTCTGAATGAAATTAAGCTCAAGGCTTTGGTGCCATGCTCAAGTCAGAAACTACACAGGTGGTGTCAGTATCAGAAAGTGTGTGAAAAGAAGTTGAGTTAATGTAAACAAAATTGCGATTAACAGGCTTAGCAGGGGAGAGGGATGCTGGTGTGACTGTGAGTCTGAACAGAGAAATATATGACAGCAGACTTAGTAGTGTATGAAACTAGGGGAGCTGAAATAAATCATAGTGTGGCACATGGAGACATGGCCTTAGGAGGAATGATAAGCATGGTAAAGGAGAGGTAATTGTCTGTCAGGGTAAAGATGGTATGCTTCAAGATATAGCAGTCTCACCTGTGCTAAATGGATGCTAGTCATGGGCTCTAAATGCATAAACATGGAAGATGATAGATGTGTTGGAAATGAAGTGTCTGAGGACAATATATGGTGTAAGGAGGGCTGACTGGTTAAGGAATAATGGGTAAGAGAGAGCTGTGGTAGTAAGCAGAGTATATAACAGAGAGGTGAACACAGTGCAGCGAAATGGTTTGGATTTATAGTGTTGGGAGAGACTGACTTAGATGATCAGAAGAGGAGGGAAAATGGAGGAGGGAGAAACCAAGGATTAGACAAATAGAGTGAAAGATGCTTTGAGTTATCAAAGCATGAATATACAGGTGGATGTGAAGCATGCATGGGATAGAGAGAACTGGAGCGATGTGGTAAACCTGAAGATATGTGCTGTCAATGAGCAAAGCCAGTGCATATAAAGTGGTCAGAGGAAACCAGGGAAAGGTCCATGGGGTTTGGCCGTGGATGGAATCTCTGGTTTCAGTAAAATATACATGAAAGCCAAAGAGTGTATGTGGGCAAATGAGACCATTTTTCATAGGTTCTTGGTGCTATCCTGCTGATGTCGGAAACAGTTTACAATTATGAAAAAAGCATCATTCATCATTATTTACCAGCCTATAACATTCCTAACCTATCCCCTATGGATATACAAAACAATTTCCAATCTAGTTATTGTTTGTTTCCCTCTATGCACCTTTTGTATACTTTACTTAACATACTGCCCCCTATCTACAACCAGGACCCATAGAACTTTCCACAGTTTACCCTGGCTGCTTCATGTGCCCTAATTCAGTCCACCAACAGCACATCACCCCCTGTATACCACATCACTCCAATTCACTCTATTCTTTGCATGCCCTTCACCCCACTGCAAGTTCAGGCTCCAGGTACTCAATAAGATATTCACTCCATCCTTCCATCTCAAATTTGGCCTCCTCTTTCTCCCTTGTCCCCACCACGTCTGACACATATATCCTCTTTCTCAACCTCTCCTCATTCATTCTTCTCAATTCTCCAACCCATTTCAGCACAACCTGTTCAGCTCTCCCAGCCATACCCTTCTTATAACAACACTTCTCTCTCTCTTACTCTATCATTACTTGCTCTATGATCCCTTACAACACACATACTTCAAAAATTTCATTTCCAACACATTCACCCTCTTCCATATAACTTGTATACATACAACACTGTCGGGACTACTGTATCTTCAAATATACCCATTTTCACCCTTCCAGATAGTGGCCTCCCTTTCCATTCCTCAATGCTCCCAGAACCTTCACCAAATCCACTCTCAGATATATAAAACATTCCACTTCCTTCAAGTTTTCACCATCCAAATTCAAACCCCAATCTGTACATACTAACTTATTCCGAGCAAAAGAGGTGACTAAATGAAAACAAATGTTTCCATACTCGCTAAAGATTAAGCAATATAAACATGAGTAAACACCGACCTGTGAAATAACTTTGGGTATGAACCAAATGACACAGATGGGTACTGAGCTACAGTATCATTCAATACTGAAGCAACTTCTACTTCATCTGCTGTTAAGTATACTTCCCCACTGCTGAATCCTATTCCTGGTCTATGGAACAGTTTCTGTAAATATAAAATATAATGAGATTGAAGGGAAGAAACCATTGGAGGCATAAAGAGATGTTATAATTTAGCGCCCAATTTTTGCCAAAAGAAACTATGAAGAGCTTCACACCTCTGAGTTCACCAAATAACAAGAATGAAAAAACAGGATTATTAGTTACATTGTTGTAACTGTTGTCTACTCACACCTTGGCAAATTTTCTAAAGAATTATTCTGATTTAGTAATCAAATCTATAGGTATACTGGGAAATTTAGCAATAAGATATAGAATAAAAACACAGGAATGTCCTATCAGAAAAATGGAAGGATTATTCACTATTCTACCACATGAAATCTTCAAACAAGAACTGATAATAGTTAATGAGAGAGCTGGATCAACCCTTCCTCAAGCAAAATTGCATCATGGGTAGTAGTAGGTAGGTAGCTAAATAACCTTTCTTTCAATATATCTAGTTTTCCCTCAAGGCCTGGTCTCAGTGAGTTTGTCTCTGAAGAAAAACTCTGAAACAAAAAGATAAAAGGATTCTCTTCCAGGCCTTGCAATATTTCACTTGACTCCCTATCTCCTTTACATACTCATTTTTTTCTCCTTTAATTCCCCATGCTAAATCATCATAAGTAGGTTCTGTAAACATGATTTCAGTCATACATAGCAACATGAACTCTATCATTCCTCTCATTAACTCCCACTTATCCCAACCATATGCTGACTTGTCTCCCTTTCACTCCTCTCCTTGTACTCTTTGCTAATCAGCTTGTTCCCCGGATTTCCATACTATTCAAATCAATGTTGATATGGCCTTCAATTAACTAACTAAAGAAATCTACCTTTCCTAAGAGAACAAAAGCTCTCTCCAGCAGATGTGGCACCCCTGGGAATATGGTCACATTTTTTACACCAATGATTGGGTATCGAGATTTAATCCCTCTGGATCTATCTTCCCCAAAGTGAAGTACTGCAGACTCAGGAATCTGTTGATATAAAGCACTTTTAAGAATACCTACTGACATGGATTACACTGAACCCAGTACACTTTACCAACACATCAGGGACAAATGAAAAGCAAAGTACTATTAACTGGGATGATGAGTAAAGCAAAAACTCTTTTTGATAAAAGATAATTTTTTCTGATTGAATAGCCACTACCCAAATTCTCTAAAGTTTTCAAAACTGGACTTTCTACACCCTCTTCCTTAAAAGGAAAATTATCCAAGCATAACACAACATAATAACAAAATTGTAAACCCTGATTCCTCTTTGTGCAACTGCCTATTGCCCCTTGTGACCAACAAGGGGACATAACTAACAGAAGCTCGCTAAACCAAAGTGCAGTGAGATAAAGGGCCTTAGTTTGGAGTGACAATGCATTATCATTGTTATTCCCTCTTCAATGCTTGTTCACCGTTTCCCCTTTAACAAAGTAGCATCAGAAATAAATGACCGGGTCTTCGGGAGTATACCCTCAGCTCCTTTCTCTGTTTTTCCTACCCTCCCACTCTCACTAGCCCTCAGTATTTATCTACGACACTTTTAAGATACTTGAGCTGTATTCTTTCTCTCTTCTCCTTATTATCACAGTGTTGACAAACTGTCTTGTATTCTAAAAGGCCATTTTCCATGGGAATAGTTTATTGTGGGTACATGACACTTTCAGGGTGTAATCATCTTACGTCTGGATGGCTTACATCTGGATGCTGAGACTAGTTGTAATAATGTGAGCCCTACAAACCCTAACTTTGCCTTAAGCTCTGGCTATCTTGAGAGAAGGATGTTCTATCTTTACTCTTCCTGGCTGCTACTTCATTTTGGGAATTTTGCTTCTGGGCACTGTACTTCTTTCACTTGTACTTCAAGATACTTGGCTCTTACCTTTCTAAGGAGAAGAAAACCTGAATTCTCTCCTGGAGTGAGAAAATGTGGGTGCATGTGAGACTTCAAGGCACACTGGGCACTCAAAATGCATGATCAAATAGCTGCTTCCTACAACACCTCATCAGTGTCTCTCCCCATTCAGATCAAGGCCCCTACGGACCCAAAACATAGACCTAGAATACTTCAGAAACATTGCCAATTCCATGCCCAGATGTCTGCAGATGGTAATTAAGGACAGGACACAAAGTACTGAAAGTTAAGTTTGACATCACCTTGGAAAATATATGGGGGGCAAACAAGGGTTTTTACGGACACAGCATTTTAACAAAGAAACAGAAAACTCACCTTGCTGTCTGCACCATCAGTAGAAGCAAGAGACTGGATCCGTGTAGTAATTGCAGTTACAGCCTTGCTAACTCGAGAGATGAGAGCTTCACCCTCCATGGGACCAGCTCCTTGTGCACCTTCTACTGTGTTTCCCTCATGACGCTGTTGCCGGAATATGGAGGAGAACTGCTTCAATGAAGGGTCAGTTCACTAGCTTATGTACACAGACTATATGAATAATATGCACTTAAGCATTACTAGTGCTTTTTTTTGGAGATTTTCAGGTGATTGCATATAAAAACAAGAACCTAAATTGTTTAAAATGAATAATCAATTAAGTGGAATCAACTTTCCCATACAGATGTGCAAGAATTCTACTGAAGTAATAATAGGTGAGAATATCTAAGAACGAGAAAGTCTATCTATCTATCTATATCTCTGATGCCCACTGCCTCCAGAAACTCCCATCAAGGGGTGGCAACAGCAAAAGAGTCTCCACTTATTCCTGTCCTTACATGCCTCCCTCTCATATACCATTCCATGTATTCTTCCTCTGTTTGCTCTAGGCACCTCCAATTGTCCTTTCACTTCCTCTGATTCAGCAAGTCCCCTTCTTTACTTCTCACATCAACATTTCCACTCTTACATCCACTTCTTTCCTTTTTCACCTCCTTCCAGTAAAGTTTCTTAGTATCCCAAAACATTACACTTAACTTTCTTCCAAAATCTTCATCTACTCTTTCTTTGCTTTCCTCTACCAGCTTCTTAATTCTTCCTTCCTCCTTTGCCCAAGACAATCACACTGTACCAATCATAGCATCTTTCAATCAATTTTTATTTCTATTTTCTTTACAGTTACCCCAGAAGCCACTAAAGGCTAAGAAGTGCACACTGGGGTTCTTTAGTTATAATTATGGAGACTCTATTGCCATGGCCACCCCTGTGAGGGAGTTGCAATTGGAACAGGCATCAGAAATACAGAAAGATAGATAGACAGATCTTTCTAAGAGAGACCTGGGTAACCCAGGATGTCTTTCAAGAGGCTCTTGCAACCTATGGCTTTCAGTAGTAGGGAAATGTGGACTCCTTTAGAGTGAGGAGTTCTGCACACAGAACTTCTCACTCTTCACTCATTGTGTAATCTCATGTAGGTGGAGTCATCTATAACCCTCTCAATTTACTGCACCCTATCACACTATTTCTACTTATCATTCCAACAGGCACTATTTTGGTTATGCCTCCACAACATGATAACAGTACTCTAGCCTTATTTTAAGAGACAAAATAAGCAGGGATTGTCTTCTGATATTAAAAAACTTTTCTATAATGAGTCTACTTACAACCTTTTCTAACTGTCCCCTTTTAATGAATGTTTATACTTTACTTTCAAAGTAAAACACTTCATGAAAGTATATCATGTATATCCACAGTAAGTGCCTGTGTAATATATGAGGTTACATCAAATAGTATGGTCACAATGCCACTATGTACATGATGAAATAATGTCCCACCTTTTCAATGCAAAGAATTGCATTTTGCAAATTCTGATATCTTCATTTTCTTGGAGCTCATCTGCCTTTCAAATGACTCATAGTGTGCATGTCACTTCCTGATGCAACTCTCCATGTATAACAATATTCTTATTTTGGATACTGAAGCAGGTGGCAACTAATCTATCTGAATGAATCTCACACAAAAAAGAATATTTCAATAATGACTGTTGGACCTTCATCATAGTACCCATATATATAATTAACAATTATTTTCTTAAATATTCTGTGCTGTGTCTGAGTCCAAAAGGAGAATACTGTATATAATTTTAAAATGAGACGCAGAATGATATATCAAATAAATTACTTTGACAGACTAATTAAATAAAAAAGGTAATAATTCTTTAAAGGCATTAATCTCTTTAAAGAATGACTCATCCTTTCTTTAAGTTTGAACAAAACCACAAAGCCCAAACTTACCTTATGCCAAGATATAATTTCATCTCTCATTATGGCTCTAAGAAGAGCATTAACTTTAAAAGATGGAGTAGCCAAACAACGGGCAGTTGCCACCATTGAAGCAGTAAATGGTCCTGAAACTCCAATGCTGGTTACAAGCTCAGCCAGGTTTGGTGTCAATCTGAATGATACAGGACGGTTTCCGTTCAGCTCTCCTGAAAACAGTTTTGGGAATTCTCATTAGCGTAACTATCCTAGCCACAGTGTTTTATTACTGGTTCTCCTTTTATATAAAAATATAAACTATATGAAGTATAAACTACACGAACACAGTGTCTTTACATACCTTTTGCATCATCAATGTTAAACTTAAAATAAGCAACATTGATAAGTCCTGAATCTTGATGGATATACATCATGTCTGGATACAGTTTAGTGAGATGTAATAAGTATTCCATCAAACCTATAAGGGCAAGCTGCACAGTAAGCTGCAAGAAAAAAAAAATTCTTGTACAATTCCAACAAAATCTCTACTATTAATGTTGTTTGATAAGAATCACAGGCTTCTGAAAGAGACACTGCCTGGATAGAAAGCACAACAGAAAAGTCCAAAATATGGTGTCCACAAAAACATCCCCACCCATGTATTTTCAAAGGTGATATACAGCTTAGCTGTATTGTAGGTACAAGCATATGACACTCTCAGCATGAAATCATAGTAAATCTGGTCAATGAGACTAGTGATTCTAACAGCGTGAACATCAGCAACCGACTTCAATGAGCCTCAGGCTAACATGAGGGAACAATGTTCTTTATTCTTCCACGCTGCCACTTCATATTGGAAATTTCACTTCTGAGCACTGTATTTCTCCCATCTGTGCTTCAAGATGGTTGGCTCTTACCCTTTTAAGGACAAGAAAGACTTCTCACTTGGAAGCAAGAAAATGTGGGTACACAAGAGATTTCTAAACGCACTGGGTGGTAGGAACACACGATCAGGTGGCTGCTTCCTACAAAACCTTATCAGACCCTAAAAACCTAAAACCTGTCTGCAGATTAAGGTCAAAAGAAGGATGACAAAGTAATAAAATGTAAGTATGATATCACCTCTGAAAATGTATGGGAAGGTGGAAAAGGTTTTTTGTGGACACTGCATACTTGGAATGTGGGGAACTATAGCAAAGTATCTGTTGTGTTCAAAGTTAGAATTAATATCAAACAAGAATAGTTAAAACAAAAGAGAAACACAGAAACCCACCTTAACTTTGGTTACCTAGTTCCAGATAAATTAAATTCTTTTTAAATTTCAACCTGCCGCATGTATGGTGGAAATGGCAAAAAACAGCACTGAAGCCATGTATCAAACTGCAAGAAGCTCAATTGATTAAATGCACTAGAGGATTCTATTAAGACTGTGAGAAGTTCTCTCCCATCTAGAATATGGCAGAGCCAACAGGAAAAACAAAATACTATATATTCATTCACAAATAATGAAAACTTTTTGGATTAAATTCATGATATTCACAAAAACTGGGATAGGGCTGCTCTTGTACCAATCTGTATGATGATGATGGAGTAGCTTCTGCATTTAGTCCCTCATGATAAGTTGGAAACTATGAACGATGGTTTCATGCCACTAACTGGATATAGATAAGAGTGAATACAAAGGAAACTTAATCTCTAATTGGATCTGTTGAACTATGAAACATCCACAATAAGGAACATGACTTACTATTTTTCTGAAGGTCCAGTAATGGGTAGGGTTAGGATAAGTAGTTAAAGCCCAATCTCGCAGCATTGTTCTGGGAACCATTGCATTCTGTACCTCCTTCACTATATCTCTCAATACCTGGTGATACAACAGATATGTTCATGATGGTGACATTTCTCGCTACCTAGTGGTAACAAAGATATGTCCATGACAGTGATATTTTTCAGTGGTACATATCCGTGAAGGCATCTCTACCTAGCGGTACAACAGATATGTTGGTCACAGTGACATCTTTCAGTGGTAAATGTCCGTAATGACATCTAGCTCTACCTAGCGGTAAAACGTATGTCCATGACAGTGACATCTTTCACTGGCACAGTACATGTCCATAATGACATCTCTCTCTCCCTAGTGGTACAACAGATATGTCCATGACAGTTATATCTTTCAGTGGTAAATCTCCATGAAGACATCTCTCTACCCATTGGTATAACAGATATGTCCATGACAGTGACATCTTTCATTGGTACATGTTCATGATGACACCTCTCTCTCTCTCTCTCTCTCTCTCTCTCTCTCTCTCTCTCCCTAGTGGTACAACAGATATGTCCATGACAGTGACATCTGTCAGTGGTAAATTTCCATGAAGACATCTCTCTCTCCCTAGTGTTACAACAGATATGTCCATAACAGTGACATCTTTCAGTGGTACATGTCCATGAAGACATCTCTCTCTCCCTCTCTCCCTAGTGGTACAACAGATATGACCATGACAGTGACATCTCTCAGTGGTACATGTTCATGATGACATCTCTCTCTACCAAGTGGGTACAACACATATGTCCATGACATTGACATCTTTCACTGTTATAGTACAGTAGATGTTCGTGACAGAAGACACTTTCACTTCCTAATAAGACATAGACATGTCCAAGATGGTGACATCCTTCACAGTTGCAGTATATGTCCACGATGACATCTCTCACTACCTGATGGGGACCCAGTTCATGTCTGTGACATCGTAACACTGAATAACCACGTAAAACAGCACGAGGGAAGGAATTTTTCGCCATCAACCCGACGCCCGAACCTTACGAATGACACAATGACGCAAGCGCAGTGAATGAGATGTTCATACCTTTGGAGAAACTAGAGAAATTGCTCGTATTATTACCCCTAAGGCCTCATCGTGCGCCATATCTCGTAGAGATATTAATATCTGTCATGGTGAGCTATATACTTGTGGTAAAACGTATTTGTTAACGGAGTTCTCCATACATTGATCAGCTGATTTCATATGGTTCATAGTTCAGGAAGAGAAGGAGCGAAATGTTGACTGAAACAATGAAACATTCGGGTGAAACACATGTTTGAAGCAGCGTAGTGAATCATTCCATAACAGAAATCTCCAGGCTGGCTTACCCCAAAAAACATCAGAAATACTCCATTAACTCCCTCGGATCGTATTATAATCAGCGGGTGAAGGGAATAGAGCCTCGTTGAGGTTCTATCCACCCCAAAAGAGCACACCTTACCCTGCTGCTGCTTGGAGTACAGCCTCAAAGCTGCAGCACTCCATAACAGGATTCCTAGGGTTGCATATA